>VXCM01001895.1:0-79489 GCA_014773175.1 Lucifuga dentata
AAAGAACTTAACTTGTTAGAGTTGTACTGTGTGCTGCATTTGGGTCCAAACCCCACCCGTCACAATTATCTCGTAAGCCAGTGTGTGTTTCGATGATTTCTCCTCCGCTCTTTGAATCTTCCTCTCTTTTACTCTCTATTTCTCTCTGTCTTTTGATGGAGTAAGCAAGACGTGTTTTTACAGCAGCTTCAGTGATATACTGGTGAGAGGGTGCTGTTTTGTGACAGCTAAAGACCTTAAGAACTTTTGTGGCAGTTCAGCAGGAACAATTCACTGTGAGTGAAAGTTATTATACCAGTTCTTTTAAAGGACCATACCATACATTTTGCATGTTTGAGCCAAATATACTCAATTTTCATACACAAAAGGTTACTGGCAATCATTTTCCAAATGATAAAACCGTATTTCAGTTTTCCTGATATTTTGCAAAATCTCTTAATCTTTGAAAATCAAATCTTGAAGCAATACACCCACCTTAAAAATTGATGTTTTGTCTGCTAATAGTTACACAGTCTTATGAAGTCATTTAAATTTTCCGAGAAAAGCAGGTCTTCAACACTTCGAAAAAATTTCAATACATGTGTTGTTCGCAATGATGGATTACCTATCCCAAGAACCTGTCAAGTATCAACAAGTTGGTTTTAAAAGTGTACAAGAATGAACTGAAACCACTGGCGGCCTGGAAGGTGGGAAATTTTTTTTAAAATTCATTGTTCCAGTAGTATGCTTTGGGAAATGATTGTCAGTAACGTTACATTTATAAAAAATTGAATATATTAGGCTCAAACATGCAAAATATGGTATGGTCCTTTAAAGTAGCAGCAGGCAAGGATGATTAACAATGTGTGTTTATTAGAATATACTTAGAACACAGATAAATTAGTACATTTATGTCTCTCTCCTTCCCTTCTTCCTTCTCTTATTCTATCCTTTTCATCTTCTTCCACTTCCTTCTATTCCCTTTCCTGCTGTTTTTCCTTCTTCCCATCCTAGATGAGTGTAGAGGGTGATGACAAGCGAACTCGCACTCGGTCCAAGGGAATCAGAGGTGAGTGTTTAGTCTTATTCTACACACACACACACACACACNCGCACTCGGTCCAAGGGAATCAGAGGTGAGTGTTTAGTCTTATTCTACACACACACACACACACACACACAAACACAATTATGAGTCCATATGAATGTTACTGTGCATGCTTTTTTAAAATATCTCTTTTCTTCTTTTTTCTTTTTTCTTCTTTTCTTTTTTCTTTCCTTTTTTTTCTTTTTTTTTCTTCCATCTGTCTGCATATATAGTTGTGGTATATGCCATGATCGGCATAAACCTTTTTTACTGTTACTGTGCATGCTTATGAATATGTGTGTGTATATATATCAAATCGAGACGTGTGTTTGATGTTTAGAAACAAGACAGCCAGGCTAACAGTTCACAGGGTGTTCTGAGCACAGGAAGGAGTCCAGTCATCCCAACTGCATGATGAAAGACTGAGAAACCAAGATGCTGTGTATGTGTGTGTGTGTGTGTGTGTGTGTGTGTGTGTGTATGTGCTCTTAATGTATCTTGATACCCGGGGTTTTTTTGACATGTGATTAATGCATGTGATATCGGAGCCCAAACTGAATTCTCCAGGATCGTATTGTTTTCTCGTTTGGGCCAAATGAAAATAGGATATAGGATATTTCTCCAAATTCATTCTATCGCTCAGCTCCAAATCAATGCCTATACTCAGCTGAGAGGGGTGTGTGTGTGTGTGTGTGTGTGTGTTTTGGACGGTTTATTGTTTGTGAGCAGAGCATGATTTATGTTTTGAAGGCAATTAAGTTAGCCCTGAATGAAGTGCACATTTCTACTGATGAAGGCAGTTTTCCTTTTAATTTCATTTTCCCAATTATGATAACTAAAGTGCAACAATTAATCATGTTGTATTGCTGAAGTCTGCATATAATTGTCACTTCTTCTCTAAACAGCACTAAGCAGTTTGGCTGATTTAGATTTTCTCCTGTGTGTGTATTCTATGTGTGTGATGTTTGTGCAGACCACTGCTTACACTTCTGTTTGTTTTTCCACTTGCTTTTGTGCGCATGTTTTTATACGTGTGTATGTTTGCATGTAGATGTGTGTGTGATCTTGGGAGTGTGGGTGTTCTGTGCTCCTGATCATGCAGTCAGCATTGTATGAGGAAGTCTCGTGGGATTCGTGTGCATTGGTGATTTATTGATCTAAGTTTCTTTTAGCAGCGCTATTTTCTGAGCAGTCATTCACCTTTGTTCTCACTCTTTTTTTTCCCTCCTTCTTCTCTCTCTCTCTCTCTCTCTCTCTCTCTCTCTCTCTCTCTCTCTCCTCCGCAGCAGTTCCTGTTGAGATAGTAGGACAAGAGCTGAGGTAAGGAATCGTCTTCGTCTTTGTTCAAATCCCTTTCATAAAGTTCTTTCATGTGCATTGCAAAGCACCTCTGGCACTCGTAGTCTCGCTGTCAGTGCTTCTTTAGATGGTGCTGTATATTTATTTTTTATTTTTCATCATCGGCACTTTGTACCTCGTGGTCAGTGCCTCCAACAGGCTGATATTGATTTCTCGCAGCCTTTTGCTGTTTCCTGCCCGGAACACATAGACGAAATGAAAAGAGCTTAAGATCTTTTTTCACTGCAATCAGAAAATTCAGCATAAGGAGAGAGGATGGCGAGGGATGATTATTTAGTTTTTCTGTTGCCCTGCCTTCATTGTTTTTTCCCAATCTTTCCTCACATCCTTTTGCCCCTTCCAGCCCTCCCACCAAGGCTCCTTTCAGGCCCCCATCGGTCATGAAGTCCATTGTCTCCTCTCCTCTCCCTCTGCTAAATTATTTTTTCATCCTCTCTCATTTTGTCACAATTCACCTCAAAGCATTGATCTGTGCTCAACACTTCAAAAAAAAAAACCTTGAGATTCTGGGATTAAGGCAAAAAACTGTACAGAGGCCAGAGAGTGCCTCATTTAAAATGCAAATGCTGCATTTTTTAATAAGTGAAATTAATAATAAGGATAATTGGAGTAATAAAGGGCAATTGCTGGGGGAAGTTAATGAGAATTGAAATGAGCCGTCCTGAGGGGTCATAGCAACCTGAAGCAGAGAGAGAGAGAGAGAGCAAGACCTGATGATGATGACTAGTGAGCAGAGCAGAGCAGGGGAAATTACAGCAGGCCTCGGCTGATCCTTATCGCTCATAGTAACAGGATATAGGCCAGGGTTGATGTACGACACACAATATTATGTTCTCTCCGGCTTGATGCCACCTGCATTCATGCATTATGTGCGTTTGGCAGATGGGGGATACATATCTGTGAGCATGTGCATCTCTGTGCGCGTGTTTGCGCGAATTGTGTACTCAGTTTGCATGTCTTTGTGTGTCTCGCCTTATTTCTTTGTTTTGTTTATCTTAATTTACTTTTTTTATTGCCTTTGCTTATCATTGCTTCTGCATAGGGACTAAAATGCACCCTGTCTTAAACATATCTCTAACCTTCATCCATCCCATCCAGCTGCCCCACCCCTGGATGCAATGGCTCTGGCCATATCAGTGGGAGATACTCACGACACAGAAGGTAGGACAGATTAAACCCCACCCTCTGTCTGTCCTTCTTCTCTGTCTGTCCTCCTTGTCCTTTATGTGCTGCTGCATCTGCTTGATGGAAATACTCATTTTCACTTCATTTTTTCAAAAATCAAACACATCAGATTATTTGTTTCCATTAGTGCTATAGAATTGTTTAGCTTGCACAGATATAAACACACTACTATCATGCAAAAATTCTGATCAATGAATAGAATTTAAAGGCACATCACAATCTACTGTTGCTTGAGAAAAAAACACAATGATGTTTGGGTTTGAGGACTGAAGTTTTAATTTTACCAATTATTTACTGTATGCTTTTAGTATGCTTAAATCACAACAATAAAAAAAAAGAAACAATTATATTATTTTGGATTACCATTTTCCAGTTAAGATAAGGTATTTTTGTGATTCTATAATAGTCCGAAACCTTCAAAATCTGATATAAAAATATGAAGTTTTCAGTCTTTAGCAGTGAAATGCTTGTTTTTCCAGTTGTGTACAGCTGCTGTCACTCCCCTCTCCCTCCCTTCATTACTTCCTCTTTCTGTCATTCACCCTCAGAGACCTTGTAAGACTCGGGGCAACTCACTGGCTTGTGACTCTTGTTTATTGGGGGGCAGATTTAGCTATCTGTTTACATGTGTACTGCTTCAGCAGGCAATTTCAGATTCACTTTGTTTATAGATCATCCTTCAATCTCCTTCTGCTCTCCCAGGTGAGAGTAAGAGGGAGTTTATTGGATTTTACCCTTCGCTGCCTCGCCCGCCGCCTCCCTACACGTTGTTCATTAAACGTTCCAGTCAATTGGCTGAGATTGGTTGTGATGTCTGAGCGAGCGAGCATGGCGCCCCCCTCAGGCTATGTGTGTTCACTCATATGTTCAGCTGAAAGAAGCACTACATCCCTCTTCATGTCAAAACACATGCACACCCACCCTCTCCACCATGTCACCTAAAGTCACTCATGAATGCTAATGAGCTGCATACGTTCTTATTGGACATGCTGGTTTTATGTTCAGTATGTGATTTCCAGTTATAAACCTGTTTGGTATTCCTTACTCATTCCCTTTGGTTTTTCCCTCCCTTTCTTTCTTTCTCTTTTACTCCATCAGTGTTTTGGGATGCCCCATAGCCAGAAAGCGCCGTCTAGAAGAAGCTGAGGTGGAGCAGGAACAAGAACAGGAACAGGAAACAGAGCGGCCTGCCTCCAAGAGGAAGTCCCACCCCCTGAAACTGGCCCTGGATGAAGGCTTCAGCGCAGAGAGCGATGCCAGCAGCGAGGCTGAAGGAGAGGGAGAGAAAGATGGAGAGAAAGGAGGAGAGGAGGATGCCAAGAAAGAGGAGGAGGACAAGGAGGAGGAGGAGAGGGAGGCATCTGTTGAAAGGGAGACAGAAGAGGACAGTGAAAAGATGACAGAAGATCTGACAGAGGGAGGGCAGACACTCAAAGAGGAAGAGGAGACAGAGAGTCAAGAGAAGGAAAGGGAGGATGAGGACAAAGAGGAGACGGAGGTTGAAGAAACATATCAGAAAGAGGAGAACACACCTGCAGCTGATGCTACTGAAGGTAGACCTTTGTCTTGCTTTCCAAACATCCCATAAAATGCTGAAATTTTATTATTATGAGATAGGAGTGTTTTGTTTTTGTTTTTTTGCCCTGAGTTGAGCTTTCAGGCAGAACTCCTTAACAATTGGAATCTGAAACTATGACCATAAACATATGATCTTAATTTATCTATAAACTCAATTTTACATAATCTCACAGATGATATTAATCCACCTCATAAACATTCAGAAAAACAATATTTCTTATAAAAAGAAAAGTGTAATTGATGCAGTGAGTGAACAACCCTGTCCCAGTGTCTGTAGACATTCTCCACAATGATTACTATGGTGCAGATATCTGTGAGTGAATAAATAAATCCAGAAATGAATGAATTAGACTTACTTTATGGATCCACAAGGTGCTTTTACATATTTACTATTTAAAATAACTGCCTTCTATTATTCCACGTTTCATTTATATTTCATTCCACAACAGCTTTAGCTCACTGGGATTTGCTCTTTGCTCTGTCACCCCTTGACCCCTTGACCTTTCCTTCTTTCCACAGAGGAGGAGTGCATGATCATTGAGCCCGAATTCTCCACAGCGCCACCTGCATCTGAGGAGTGTCACTCTCCCTCTCGGAGTGCAGAAGAGGTGGCCAACTCTCTTCTCCATCTTGGCCGAGTCTCACACTCTAACACTGTCACCAACAACAATGCTCCAGCCATGGCCATTCAGCAGCCTGTTGCCATGGAGACTGAGGAGGATGTCGGCGTGGCAGCCCAACAGTGTGAAGAAGTAAAAGCAGAACAAGAGGGGGAAATAAATGAGGCAGAAGAGGAAGAAGAGGTGGCAGACAGAGTTCAAGTATTGGGAGAGTCATCTCCTCTGCAGAAGGAGGCAGCCGAGGTGGAGGATGAGGAGGTGGAGGAAGAAGAAGAAGGAGAGTGTATAGACAGGAGACAAGACTTGAACCACCAGTATCTCAGTGAAGATGCCTACCATCAGCAGATCAAAGAAGAGGGGGAAGAAGAGGAGGAGGAAGAGATGGGAGTGCTAGCACAGCAGAGACAGGACATACCAGCAGATGAAGATGAGTATGAGGAAAAAGATGAAGAAGACCAGAAGATGAACCACGTTCTGCCCATTTCTGATGTGCCAACTGCCATCTGTACCATCACCAGCACTGCAGCAGCTCAGGGAACACACATGAAGACCGAAGACCACAGGGCCAGTCCTCTGGAGGACTACAGCTCACACTACAACACCAAAAGATCCAGTCCACTCAACAAATATGACACTCATAAACTCAGCCCGCATCAAAACTACAAGGCCAGCCCTCCTTTAAGCTACAGCTCCCACACGGCCAGTCCACTGGAGGACTACTTTCCCAACCTAAGAGGTGAGAACTACAAAATCCACAAAGCATCGTCCTCGGCCTCTCCTGACATTATTGAAGTGCATTCTGATAAGTCCGAGGAGAAAGATTTTGATGATGGGGATGGGGACGACGAGCAGGATGACGAAGACAGCATGTCCCAGCGTTCTACGGTGACGGACGAGTCGGAGATGTTTGACATGACCCGAGGAAACCTGGGTCTGCTGGAGCAAGCCATTGCCCTGAAGGCAGAGCAAGTGAAGGCAGCTGGGCCCAGACATCTGCTCCGAGCCCCAGATATCCACCACCAGCGATACTTCACCATGGATGACAGGCCCAAGCACCTGGACATCATCCGCAAGAGCTACTTCAGCAAAGGTAGGATAGAGTCTGCAACAAAAAACTGCAAGCCAATGCTACAACATGAACTCAGAAAAATGTTTAGAGGATCATAACTGCACTTTTGTGTGTTTAAACTGCGTATATCACAGCGGTACATTCAAGGATGCTCTGACATGTGAGTTTTGCGAATCGGCTGTTGAAAGTCAAGCCCAAAAGATAAACAATAAGCAGTGCTAAAACAGGTATGGTCCTCTACAGTATAATATTGAATTAAAACAGACATTAAACCAGTACAAGCTGTCATGTACTGGACTTGATGGGATCAGAGCATACAAATAAACACGGTGTACCAAATAAACAGTGATGAGTCACAGCTCTGTTTACAGCCTCCCTTCTCCATTCCCTTGGGGATGAAGTGGTTTCAGCTGAATACACTTCCACATCAAGAGTGTGTAGAGGAAGTGCTAGAGAGAGTAAAAAGAACAACAGTGAGAGATGACAACACTGAGAGGGGAAGAAAGAATGACAAGTGAGACAGAGAGGGGGGAAAAGTGCAGTAGTGAAGTGTGTGTTTACGTGCTGTGTTTGTTTTGGTTGTGTGTTTCACAGTTGGCATATTGCCAACTTGTCATGCCACTCACACTATAGCAGCAGAGTGATTACATGCCTGGTTGTGGTGCACTCTTCTTGGCCTCAACTCTGTCCTGTGGTGATGTTCCTGTTCTGCTCAACACTAATTAGGAGCTACATGTCTTGTTAACATTTAATTTGAAGGTCAATAGAGCATCACACCACCTTTATTTGCCATCCACATGCTCCCTGCTCCTCTCTCCACTGCTGCCGATATTGTTTGGCTTGCCTTCCTTACGAGTGGAGACAAGCGCAGTTTAATTGAGTGTGTATGTTAATGCAGTTCACAAACTTTTTGACCCAGTACCACCTCTGAGCAAACTAAAACAGTGAAGAACCACATCACCAACAAACTACCAACTCGAAGAAAAAAGTTACTAACGCCCACATAGAATGAAAGCATATACCATATGGGACGACTCATTACCTCTGCCAGGGAGGTTATGTGATCCTTTAAGAATTTTTTTTGCTTGTTTGTCTGTTTGTTAGCAGGATATCTCAAAACGTTATGGACGGATTGGGATGAAATTTGGGGGAAATAGATAATGTTGAAAAGAAGAACTAATTTAATTTTGGAGGTAATCCGGATCATATTCTGTATCCAGAATATTCCAGAAGATGTTTTTAGCTTATAAAATCAATGCTAATTGGCGATTTCAACTAAATCAAGCTTGGTGGCTAATTTTTTTATTAACAAAGTTTTTTTTTATTGGAGATTTTGTTGACCTTGGCAGAGGTATGCACTATCAGAGTGCCTTCTTGTATTCTATTGTCTTCTTCTTCTTCTTCTATTTGTGAATAAGTTGTCACAAGAGCAGATTTTCCAAAGATTTCAATTTTGTTTTGATTCTCTACAGAAATTTCCATAATCATCAGACATACCACCAGGGGTGGTGCTTCAAGAAACACTTCTGTAGTGGCTTGGTTTACGCCTGATGTTTTTGTAGCCATTCTTTTTAGCCAAGATCCAAACAAGCACCTTAGAGGTCAAGGTCAAGGTCAACTTTATTCATCTCCAAGGAGAAATTTGGCTTAGGCATCAAGGTTGCTGTTCCATACACACCCACATCTATTCTACATTCAAACTTCAAGTACAGCTATACACACATCATCGTAAAAAAGTGCCATGTGCTACAATGCATTGCCAGAATAAAAATCACATAAAAAAAGATCAAGATAAAATATCCATATATGTACAGGCTGTAAAATATACAGAAAATGAAGTACATCATCATGCCAAGGCTGTTATATGACACAATCACAATACCTATAATCACAATTAATACAACATCAGCTAACATCCAACATAATAATAAGCATAGTAAGAATATAAAATGATGATCATAAAAATAGCCATGGAGCCTGTAGAAAGTAGGATAGGCATAATGAGGGATAATAATCCTGCATTATAATAGTGACGTCGATTAACCCCTAATTTTGTTCAGTAATTTTGTTGAAAGTGGCACCAGAGACAATTTATACTTATTTGAGTTACATTTTGACAGCCGATACCTTCAACCTGATGTTAAGAGCTCATATTCTTTATGGAGTACATGGTTTAAGTCAGATATAGTTTTCCTCGCTTGTTTGATGATTGGTCAAATATCTCTTGTAAAGGTGTGAGGGGAAGCTAAAGGGTATCTTAACTGATTTTACACATCAAATTCAGTTTATTATGTATGTGAAAATTGGTGCAGTCCCCTTTTAAAATGATCAAATCAGAGATAAAATTATGAAGTTTGTTTAGTTTGATTTTGAACACACATAGAAACACACACACATTGTATTTACACAAATGTATAAAACAAGTTGCACATTTGCAGCAAATACATAAGTCATGAGGAACAGATACAGATGGTGACGCTTTTGTACACTTTGTCTGAAATATGTCTAGATTTTATGCTCAGTCAAGCAGACTGTCTGAAGGTATTAACCATGTGCCTTTGTCCTCCCTATTCATCCTACCTTCTCTCCCCTCTCCTCTCCTCTCCTCTCCTCTCCGCTCTTNCTCTCCTCTCCTCTCCTCTCCTCTTTCTGTGCCTCACTCATTGATCCTTCTTTCTCATCCTTCCTTTTTTCTCCTCTGCCACCCTTCTTATTGCACTTTCCCCCTTTCATCCACCACTCTCTCTCTTCTTTCATCTCTGCACCCCTGTACCTCTTCCTCTTCTTTATTTTTCCAATGCTTTATCTTCTGTCATCTCCCTCCTAATCCCTCTCTCTTTCTTCTCTCATCTCACTTTCTTTCTCTCTCTTATATACCTCTCTACCTCCTCACTCACCCTCTACCTTCTCAACTCTTTCTTCTCCCTTCACCTTTATTCTGTCCATCTTATCCAGAGAGCAGTAGGCCAGAGAAGAGGGAGGTCAAGTGTCCCACCCCGGGGTGTGATGGGACAGGTCATGTGACTGGTCTTTACCCCCACCACCGCAGCCTGTCAGGCTGTCCGCACAAGGACAGAATCCCCCCGGAGAGTGAGTTTTCTTCAGCTGCTTTGAAGTGTGTGTGGATAAGTATGGGGAAAGGAAAAATGACAACAAAGGGCAATGTGACAATGACAGAAACCTGCTTCTTTCACTACCTCTCTTTCCATTAAAATACCACAACTCATTAACATAACATGAAATTCAACTTAGAATGTTTAAGAAAATGCAGTACATTTTGACTCTTTACTGTCACATTAGTACTATTCATTGTCTTTCCTAATGTCAAATTAATAAGAGTTGGTGTTCTGATTGAAAGATTTGTGCATGTGGTCTTCAGCCATGAGTCTAAAGGCAAGCAGGCCTTAAATTTGGCCTCATAGATTAGTTATACAAAGGCCATCCATATACTTGCAATGCACAACCAATTTGTTAATTGCTAAATATCTTAGATTTTTCCTATTAGCATCAGCAAACTATTTATTCCTGCAATTTACATTTTTTTGACAGGAGAAATATGTAAAAGTTGACATGTCAGGTCACAAATGTTGACAGGCTAACAGAATTCCAAATAGCTGTTTGAATTTGGTTCATGAAGATATGCAGAATTATCAGGATGAGATAGGATGGAATATGTACACCAGCAATGACTTTTTCTCATCTTTCCAGGCCTTAATGCGATTCCCTACGATTTTCTTTCTCTCCCTTTTTTCCTCTTTTTTACAGGAGAGGACTGTTTTAAATATCATGGATTTCTGTATAACCACAGTTTACTGACTTTGTGATTGTCTGTGTGCGTGTGTGTGTATATCTTCTCCTCAGTTCTGGCCATGCATGAGAATGTGCTGAAGTGTCCAACTCCTGGTTGCACCGGTCAGGGTCATGTTAACAGCAACCGTAATACACACCGCAGGTATATACACATTGCTGTGTGTGTTTTTATGTCTATATCTGTATTTGTGTGTACTTCTGACTCTGAGAGCATTACATATGTGTATTTCCCCTGTGTGTATTTGCAAGCTCATAATATTCATGCATGCAGGACAGCAAAAGTGTCAATCGGCATTAGTGTGATGCAGATTTACAAGGTCAGCAACATGCTCTTGTTTAATATTCATCTTTCCTTTCCTCCTCCAGCCTTTCTGGATGTCCCATCGCTGCTGCGGAGAAACTGACCAAGAGCCACGATAAGCAGCATCTGTCTCAGCCAGGCAGCGAGCACCTTAAAGGAAGTCCCAATGACAGAGTGTTAAGGTGGGGAAAAAAACATGTTAGCATGTCTTTTTTTTTTTTTTTTTTTTTTTTTTTTTTGCTTTTGCTTTTATGTATTATTATATTAGATAAAGTGGTAAATGGAAGAAGACATGGAAAAAGACACTAAAAACCAACACACACAGGTGGAAAGTAACCAAGTACATTTACAATATTCAAGTACAACTATGAGATATTTTACTGAGATTATATCCATTTTTTTTTTGCTGCTCACTTCTAATTTGTACTCCACCATATTTCAGAGGGTAATGCTTTAGTTTCATCAAGGTAAAGTTGTTAGCGATTTTACTCTACTGTAGAGGAGCATTTTCGATTCTTCAACTGAGCTCAAAGCATAGAAATCCCCTAAATTAAATTTGGCTCCATAACTTTCATCTAAAAATAGATTATTATAATTACATTCCAGAATTTCTATTAGATCATTTCACGCAAAAATGAAGGTTATTCCTACTGTTAGGTGTGAAAAACCTTGTAATTCCAGGTTTGTACATTTGCATGTACCAGATATGTATTAAAGCATCAATAGTTTAACACTATAACAGGCATCATTCTTAACAATGACTACAATCTACTACTGATTTAATTTTCTTTTATCTAAGTAGATTTCTGAATGCAGGATTTTACTATTTTATTAAAGAACATACCGGCCATTTTGCATGTTTGAGCTTAATATATTCAATTTTCATACACGTAAGGTTACTGACAGTCATTTCCCAAAACATACTACGGAACAGTGAATTAAAAAAAATAATTTTCCTACCTTCCAGAGCATCACTGGTTTCAGTTCATTCTGGTACACTATTAAAATCAACTTGTTGATACTTGAAACGTTCTTGGGATAGGTAATCCATCATTGCAAACAAGATGTATATTCAGGTTTTTTTTCAAAGTTACATAATTTTAGCATTTAAGCGCAATAAAAAGCCAGAGTGAATGTATGTCTCCACCGGGGAATATAGTCCCAAAAGAAGACCTGCATTTATCGAAAAATTTAAATGACTGTGACTTCATAAGTAACTATTAGCAGGTGAAACGTCAATTTTTTAAGGTGGGTGTATCGCTTGAATATTTGATTTTGAAAGATTAAGAGATTTTGCAAAATATCAGGAAAGTGGAAAATACAGTTTTATCCTTTGGGGAATGTTAGTCAGTAACGTAACCTGTAATTAAATGTATTAGACTCAAACATGCAAAATGGCCGGTATGGTCCTTTAAAGTGTGTGGTAGATGACTAAGAGGAGACCATCCTTCCTTTGTTAATTAAAGTCACCTTAAATCATATCAACCTTTCACCTACATTAAAAAAATTGTTTCCTCCAGTTCAAGATCCACACAGCTGAGTCCTTGTCAAGGTTAGCCACTTTAGTACTGAACCAGATAGAAACCACAGAGATGGTGCTGACCTTGGTTATTCTGCCCCTTTAGAGAGGTAGAGCTGGTCTGTGATTGGCTGAATAACATGGAAGTCTTAACGTATCCAGTCTCTGTGGTCTAATCAGCACTGTCACCTCAAACACTGAAATCTGTTTATCTCCATTCATCCACCCAACGGGTCGGCCACCGTGATCACAGCCAAAAGAATGATAATTAACGCAAACCAGCCACTGGTATTATACTAAGTCCACACTCTTCCTCACTGGCATTTTAATTAATAATGCAGCCGATAAGCTAATTATGCAAGTTATAGGGGCATTGTGGGGGATAGGAAAAATAATTGCTTTCCTTGAGGAAAGCCTCATCAGTGGTCCAACAAAGCATCAAGGATTAAAACATAATAAGGCTTGCCATGTTTTTCTACTCTGATTGTTATTAAAATTAACTTGACCACTCATGCAATCCGTGTTCTAATGGAATTCATGTTGAATAAATAAAAACAAACAAACAAAAAAAATCCCCTGTGATCAATGGTAGAAAGCTTTTACTGTCAAGAAATCCATGCTTGTACTTCGTGTGTGTGTGTGTGTGTGTGTGTGTGTGTGTGTGTGTGTGTGTGTGTGTGTTTTGGTATGCCCACATCATCAGCAGTGTTACTACAGGCCAGGTCATGTAGCTTATTAATGAGCATATGGTTGGAAGTCCGGAGTCTGTGCTATGGGCTACAGTGTACAGAATGCAGAGAAGTGGGGGAAAAGTAGGGTGGGGGGGCTTGTAGATAAGGAGGAGGGGGTGGGGGGGGGGGNCTCTACCCTCTCTCTCTCTCTCCTCACTCCTTCTCCTCTTTCTCCCACTCCTCCTTCTCTCTTTCACCCTCTTCTCTCCTCCTCCTCCCTTCCGCCTCTCTCCAGTCTATCAGTGGATTTACGCCAACAGGTCTGACAAAAGCCCGGGCTCTCCAGGAAAACGAGAGGGCTTAAAGCTCATAAATTCCATGCTGTACAACATGCAAATGTGCCCTCTACTGATAAGAGAGCTTTTAATCCTGCTGCACTCCTGCTAAGTACATCGTTGCCCCTATCTTTACTCTCTCTGTGTCACTCTACCTTGCTCTCTCATTCTCTTACTCTATTTTCTCTCTCTATTTGTTGCTTGTTCTTTTTGTGCAATTCTTTATTCCATCAATCCTCTTTTATTCTCCACGCCTTTGGCACACTGCTCCAGCTTTTCTCTTCCTGCCTTCCTCTGTATCATCCCTCACATCTTTTCGTTCTCCCTCTCCTTCTCACAGGCCCATGTGCTTTGTGAAGCAGCTGGACGTGCCCCAGTACGGCAGCTACAGGCCCAACATGGCGCCCATCACGCCTCGCGCGAACCTGGCCAAGGAACTGGAGAAGTACTCCAAGGTGTCCTTCGATTATGCAAGCTTTGATGCTCAAGTGTTTGGGAAGCGCCTGCTTGCTCCAAAGATGCTCACCAGCGAAACTTCACCCAAAGCCTTCAAAAGTAAGACGGGAACAGTGAATTCATGTGTGGTTGTTGTGCAAATATAAAATCTTAAATTAAAAACTTAAAATTAAACCTTTTATGAGCACACATCATGACTTTATATTTCAACCTGCAAACTTTAAATTTCCATTAATAAAATGATTGACTGATTCATCTCTTGCAGTCATTTTACTCAACACCTCTTCTTCATTTCCTTTTTCCTTTATTAGTCTCTATTTTAATTGTTTTTTTCTTATATTATTTAGCATTTTCTTGACTGCAGCATTTTGTTTTTCCAGCAATCAAAAGCATTTTCCAGGAAATGGAATTTCTACTTTAAATCCCATTTCTCCCCCACTCTATCCTGATTTTTCATTTAAAATGGATAGGTGATGGTGTTCCATCTCGCAAACTCTATCTTGTTATCTTCTTGCAGCTAAGCCGTCATTCCCTAAGTCATCATCACCCAGCCTGAGTCTCCACGGTTACGGGAAGAGCTCCGCCTCTGCCTACGATTACTCCCACGATGCTGAGGCCGCTCACATGGCTGCCACCGCCATCCTCAACCTGTCCACACGCTGCTGGGAGAAACCTGAGAACCTCAGCACCAAACCCCAAAACAAGGTAACCAAACAACACGATAAAAACCATGTTAATATGAATAGTAAAGAATAATAAATGCATAAATAAGGGAAATAATCAAATAAATTATCAACTACTTTGATTTCTCCACAGTTATGACAGAAGAAATTATTTATTGAGTAATTGCTTTATTGTAATGCCAATAACTCACAAAAAAATGAAGTGTTCATCTATAATTTGCTTTTAATTACTGGCAGTCTAGGAAATGGATTCATCATGTCAGTGAGTATGTAATCATAAAATGATAAGTGACAAATACAAAATGTTCTTCATCGCGCTCGCAGAAGGAGATTAATAGCTGATTTTAGTGTAGATTGAAATGATGCAGGCCACAGCTGGTATGATGAGAGTAGAGGGTGTTCCTCTCCTCTCCTCTCCTCTCCTCTCCTCTCCTCATTTTCCCCTCCCATCAAACTCTGCATGAATNCTCCTCTCCTCTCCTCTCCTCTCCTCTCCTCTCCTCATTTTCCCCTCCCATCAAACTCTGCATGAATATATCATCAGGAGGCATTGGCTTACAGCAACAGGATGGTGTTGAGATGCAGTTGCATCACCTCTCCCGTCCTCTTTCATCCTTTCATCCTTCCATCCCATACACTTTTCATGTTGTTATTGAATTTGGCTGACTGCCAGTTCCCTGGATTACTCTTCCACCAGGTAGCTGTTTTTTCATTATCTGCCGGACGGATCTCCCACTCTCTTTCTCCACCCCCGCCACTCTCTTTCATTTTCTTTCACTTCTCTTTTTACTCTCTATCATCTTTTCTTCCTCCCTATGTATGTCACACTGTTTCTCCCTCTATATATCTCCCCTCTGTCTACACCTCTCTGTCTCTCTCAGCCTCTCTGCTCTCTTTTCTTTTCCTTTCTGTGCACAGGAGGTNCACCTCTCTGTCTCTCTCAGCCTCTCTGCTCTCTTTTCTTTTCCTTTCTGTGCACAGGAGGTGTAATTGGAGCGCCACTATCCCCCATATTGTGATTTTTAAAAGCTTTTGCCTCACAGAGGAAGAAAACTGACTGCTTCATCATTTTTCGATTTCCTGACATGATTTTAGGAAGATAAAAAGTGAAGATTAATGTCTCTGGCAGCACAGCAGAAGAAGGTGTTGATCAACAAGGCACTGATCCAAGAAGAGGCCTTAGCTGCTTGGTATTACAGCAGAGATCAACCAGGGACTGATCTGAAATCAGAATCAGAGCCAGCTGAAATCCAATATTGAAACACTGGAGCGCTGAGCTTATCAACCAGGGACATTTCTGGGACCAGTTCCCATTTTCTCTCCTCCTCTTCTAACCCTTTGATTTTTTCTGGCCCGTGACCAGCCCATATGAGCGCCATTTCAGATGAATGCTGAAAACATGGCTCACCTCACCCCTCCGTTTCTGTTCACCTGCCAACACTATAATAGAGCACGAACAGATGAACCATGGTGCTGGTGCTGTTGGCAAAATATGAGTACATTAGATATCATTACAAGCATACTAAGCAGTGAAGTTGTATCTGGAGCTTGTATATGCTCAGCGTAAAATACACTGAAAAAGTGCATTACACACTTGTTTGATTTGGTTTGATGTTGGTAGACGCTTCCATATGGTTCAAATGTGGTACTTGATTTCTGTCAAGGGCAATTTTATAAGCAGATGAAGGTGGAATACGAAACGATCTGCAGTACTTGATTATACATTTGAAAGGAAAATGTAATAAATAAATCCACATTTTACTTAATGATAGCAGGACTCAGTCAACAACATCAACCAAAGAGGTTATGTTTTCGCCTGCATCTGAACCCAGTTTGGCCAAACTTGGTAGAAGGGTGGTGTGCGGCCCAGGGGAGAACCCATTAAAATTTCGTGCAATCTGAATCAAGGGGAAGATTCAGGAATTTTGAAATTTTTTTAAGGCTTTTTTTCTATATTTTTATCAATTTTTTCAGAAGTAATTAACCAATCTCAATGAAAAAAATCTGATATATTTATCCCATAATAGACTAGCAATAGATGCAATTTTGCAAGTTTTCATCTGAATCTGAATCACTGATTGAGTTGTACTTTGAGTTATATCAAGTTATGATGTATAGTGTTGGTATGTCAGTGTATATGAACTGTATTGTAAACATACAAGTTTAAATACTATAAGCACTGAAGTACAATGGTGAATATTGCAAACTTAATATTTGAGTGTATTGCTAATGTATTGCTGAGTTACCCACAATAGATGACGAGGTAAACTACTGGTCAAACGTGAAAGTAACCACATGTTCTATTTGATCTCTGAAGGAAATGGACATTGAGGTGGATGAGAACGGAACCCTGGACCTGAGCATGAAGAAGCCCATCAAACGAGAGGGCAGTCTGTCCTGCACAAGCCCTGGAGTTCGGTCCCCAGACCCTTCCTCCTCCTCATCCTCGCTTCATCATAGTGGAAGCAGTGGAATGACATCGCCAAACCTTGGCCACACCTACAAGCAGGAAGAGTGGGAAGGACCTCTGGATTACACCAAACCTAACCGCCAACGGGAAGAGGAAATGGACGAGGTCAGTATAGTTAGATTGAGCAGAAATATAGGCTTGTATTCACGTTGGAAGAATCACAACTTTATGAATATAAAAAAACTTTTATTTTTGTCTTTGCCTTATAGTCTTGCCCTATTTCCTGTTCCCATTTTCTCTTTCTATTATTCATTTGTTTCACTGAAATGCAAAATGAGAGTTACTGTACAGTTAAAACATTGCGCTGTGTATCAGAGGTGGTATGTCAGGTGCATTGCACCATCCTGGCTTTGGCATATGGTAATTTTTACTCCTTTGAACCTTTTCAAAAGAAATATAAAGAGCCTTGGATATTAAATTTTTATGAGGACACCGCATTTGGAAGCATCAGTTGTCTACAGAGAGTAATAACTGAATCAGAGTAGAGCCTCTGTGTGCATAGAGTGGTTCCCCAAAGGTTCTTTTCCTTGTATACAAATATGAAAAGTATAGGTCAGGAAAGAGACAAAATCATCACTTGGGAAAAAAAATCCATTCCGTCAACATGACCATAAGTCATATAATGAAAGGATCATGGAGCGAAGAATTAAGAATCGGTTTCTTCGCTCTTCAGATGGAGCACACTGCCCAGTCATTTGCTTCATCTGACCCAGAGGACTGTGACATGATGCAGGACTGTCTGGAGGAGAGGAAATACCCTGGAGAGGTCACGACCCCAAGCTTCAAGGTCAAGTTCCAGCCCAAGGAAAGCAAGAAAGAGCTGCTCTCGTAAGTAATGGGACTACAAAAAGGGACAGAAAATCAACTTAACACCAATCTTCCGTTAGCCTCTCTTCATTTTCTCTCTCGCTCTCCTTTATTTCGTGGTCCCTCTAGATGTCCTACACCTGGTTGTGACGGCAGTGGCCACATCACTGGCAACTATGCATCTCATCGCAGGTATAAACCATTTGTACGCCAACGCACTATATATATAAACTTGTAAATGAATTGTTAGCTCTGTTGAGACTCCTCTGCTGCCCACTCTGCCTGAGTCCAAATCGGGCGCACCACGACTAATTCAAATATTTTATTTGATCCTGACATGCCAGAGGCAATAATGTAGCGTGAGCCTGGGAAGCAAAGACAGTCACTGGCTTTGATATGCATCAGTAATTTACTTCTTGCCGTCTGTCCTCTCCTTCCTAAGCGACCTTGGTATGCCTTGCGTTCTTGATTTCCCTTCACTCATGTCTTTCTTCTCTCTCCTCTCAATCTCCTCACACTTGCTTACTCGCCCCTTTTCGTCCTTCTCTTTCTCTGCCTGTCCTTTGCTCATCTCTCCTTTCACTTCTTTCTCCTTCAGTCTGTCTGGGTGTCCTCTCGCTGATAAGAGCCTTCGGTCCCTCATGGCGGCCCACACCCCTGAACTCAAGTATGTCTGCTCTACACCTTCACTGCCTTTTCACTGCCACTTCAATGTACTGCTACTGACACCGTGGAATGGCACAATACTGTATTCTGCTGACATTAACGTATCTTTTGTTGCTGGCTGCTGCTTCTGCTGCTGCATCTGTCATGGTGTTTTTTTCTGTATCTGACTTGGACTATTTTAGCTTTTGCTTCATTCGCTTCATGTCGATGTGTGAAGAAACTGCAATTCCGTAGTATTTATAGTAATATTTCTATGTGTCTCTTACAAATAGATATAGATACATACAAAGCATCACACAGAGATGAAGAAAAAATTAGCAAAAATTAGTAAACAGGCCATTTCTCTCATCTGCATAATTCCATTTTCATGAAAGCTCCACTGTAAAAATCGACAGTATCATTTCTTTCTGCTAACCAATTATTAAACGTTAAATATTGTTCTGCTTTTGCCAGATGTCCAACTCCAGGATGTGATGGCTCAGGTCATATCACAGGAAACTACGCCTCCCACAGAAGGTAACAAACACAAACAGAAATGCACACACAAACACACACACACACACACACACACACACACACACACACATACACAGTCAGTCAGAGAGGTCTAGTGACAGATCACGCTAGATTTAGATAGGCACCACATTTTATTTTCCATATTCCTATTTTCGGGTAGAAATGAATTTGGTTTGTAGTTGTCAATGTTCTCTCCCTTTATCAAGCTACATCAGACTTTTTTCAACTCAGTGTTATCAACTCCGTACTTTCTGTTTTCAGTCTCTCCGGGTGCCCGCGTGCCAAGAAAACTGGAATTAAAACTCCTACCAAGGACAACCAGGAGGACTCCGAGCTCTTAAAGTTCGTACCGCTCAGAAAGCCATAATGTCTGCTTTTAGCGAGACTGACGGTAAAAGTAAAATGCAATAAAAGAGACGCAAGTCACTGTGAATCAAATGCAGAGAATCAGAGTGACCTGTCCTCAGAATTAAATCAGTCATTCCCCATTTCATTGAATATTCCACTTACAGCAGATACTGACTCTGAATATAGTTGATGGCAGAGTATTGTAGCATAGATTGGCAGAAATACATGGGCTTCTTGCATTTTCACACATATTGATTAAGTTGGTATAACTTAATTAAGTTTGTTCTGTGCCTACTCTTCAGTTAATAAAGTTATTCAATGCATGTGAATAATATACAAAAAAATATACAAAAAAGAACTAAGAAAATATTTTGGCTTTGTAAAAACTTTGTGATTATATTCTCAACTTTCTCTTTCTATCTTTTCTCTGCTCCCTGCAGATGTCCAGTGCCAGGCTGCGACAGCCTGGGCCACATTAGTGGGAAATACGCCACACACCGTAGCGCCTATGGGTGTCCGCTGGCTGCCCGCAGACAGAAGGAGGGCCTCCTGAATGGCACACCCTTCAACTGGAAGGCCTTCAAGACAGAGGGGCCAACCTGTCCCACCCCAGGGTGTGATGGCTCTGGACATGCCAACGGAAGCTTCCTCACACACCGCAGGTAAGCTGCTTTCAGACAGATAAAATGTTTGAGTTGTATAATCCTAATTCTGTCCTACTCTGTAAGAACTGCTTATAGGCCTGTTTCTAGTGGATTTCCAAATGATATAGTGGTGTGAGTTGGTTTTGGAGTGAGATACATTTACATAAATAAGGTCCTTAGCTGGAAGGTTTGAGGAAGTCTGTGAGTCAAAAAATTCAGCATATTTCATGGAAGTGACAAAGAAACAACATTTTGATGGCTTCTTGTTAGATGTGTTGACATATTTCTGGTTCAAACTAGATGTTAGGTTGGACATCATGTGGGATTATAAAGTTTAAAGTTGGATTTGCGATTTTCACTTTACCAATTCTGGATTATTGATGGAAAGGGTATATTTCCATGTATACCAACTGCTGCACCAGTTTGCTTCTCAGAGCAAATGGTAGCTTGAGCTGCAACGTAACACACACGAGCATGTGCTTGAGAGTGAGTACTTGTGTCTCCAGCCTCTCAGGATGCCCCAGAGCTTTGTATGCCAAGAAGAAGGCCAAGTTCTCCACAGAGGACTACCTGAGCACCAAGTTCAGAGCCAGTGATGGTAAGACAGGCGATGAATCTGTCAGTGGTGTGCATAATGCAATGTAAGCCTGTGTGTGCGTTTATATGTGTGTTTAAAAACTATAACTTGTGAACACAGAGCCCAGACTAGATTTTTTTTTTTTATTCTGTTGTCTTCTAATGTACCTGGTTTCACTTTTAGTTTTGGACAATNCTAGATTTTTTTTTTTTATTCTGTTGTCTTCTAATGTACCTGGTTTCACTTTTAGTTTTGGACAATGATGAGGACATCAAGCAGCTTAACAAAGAGATTAATGACCTCAGCGAGTCCAACAATGAAATGGAGGCTGACATGGTCAACCTGCAGACTCAGGTGTGTGTTTCTCTTTCTGTCATACTTAGAAATTCCTAAATGTGTGGTGGGTTTTTATGTGTTTTACTGATTTTTATATGAGGTGATGTGTTTTATTAAAGGGGGGNCGCTATGGCTACCATGCTAATATGCTAAAATGACTTGACAAGCTCTTAAAAATTTCATATTTTGAACTATAAATTATCTTGGTATTTACATTATTATTATTATTCTTAATTTAAGGTGGAATTATTACAGTACTGGATGTTGACATTAGAAATATAAATACTTGTAACTAATATAAAATAGGATGTCCTGGACATGAATTAAATTGTATATTTGATATCAGCTAATAAGTTATATTTATATTTAAGCTAGCCAAACCTTTGATTTAATGATGATGATGATGATGAGTGATGATGCATTGAAATTGGAATTTGATATTCACATGAGATTCACATCTCCACATGTGATTGGCCAAGATATTAAACAGTATGCAGTGTGTTATACAGTATGATACAGTGCTCTTAACCTGAAATTTGGGAATATTCAAAATATTTTCATATACAATTCATATATTTGAAAGACATTTAACTTTGTTTTATTCCTGAAAACAAGCCTAAAATGTATTTCAAATGTATTTAGTAGATAAATACAAACACAGATCTTTTCATCAAGTCAACATGCTTACCTGCATGGTTGGCAGCAGAAAGGCTTTTTTTATTTATTTATTTTTATTTTTTTTTTGAGTCCTGGTCCTGCAGAGCTAATAGTGGCTGGTGTGTGTTGCAGATCTCCTCCATGGAGAAGAACCTGAAGAACATTGAGCACGAGAACAAGATGATCGAGGAGCAGAACGAGGCTCTGTTCATGGAGCTTTCTGGTCTCAGCCACGCCCTGATCCGCAGCCTGGCCAACATTCGCCTCCCCCACATGGTGAGTTCATATGTACAGTATGAACACACACGCACACACACACACACAGGACTAAACTACTCACATACACTTTCGCAACTCAAAAGAAGCATCTGTTGATTTTGCGTGTTTCTGACATTAGCAACAGGTGAATCATTCTTGTGCTGACAAGAGCATAGTCACTTGTTTACCTCCTGTTCTCAGCTAAGATTGGTTATTGTTTGCACCACAGCAGGAGCCAATCACTGAGCAGAACTTCGACAGCTACGTTAGCACCCTGACTGACATGTACACCAACAAGGACTGCTTCCAGAGCCCGGAGAACAAGGCTCTGCTGGAGAGCATCAACAAAGCCGTGAAGGGCATCAAAGTGTGAGCCTCGGCACAGAGACGGAAAACTGTCCAAAAGAGGAGTGCGACAGAGGTGGAGACGGAGGAATGGAGCAATGAAGGAGAGATGCTGCGAAACAATATGTTGAAAGAGGATTCAAAAACAAAAAAAAAATAAAGGGAATTCAGGTTATTTAAATAAACGGCAACTTAAAAAAAATCAACCCAGGGAGCACTCTGTTAGAAGATGACAAAAAGTGATGAGGACCAAAATCCACACCATGCTGCTGCTGGGATTGGAAGGAGGAAACTAGAACCAAATCCTTCAGTCAGAATGGATGGAAAAGAAGAATAATGATACTATATATCTGGGGGTTTTGATATGCTGTATGTTTACCTGTTGTCTCTTTTGTGTCCTTAACTGTTTTGGAAAGGGTATCGCTGAAACACAGGAGGTTACTAACAGGAGAAAACCTCCTGGCCACATGAAGAGGAGACACACAGGAGCTGATCATGGCTGAAGGAGAACACGAAGACTTTCTGCGCTGTCCTGTAGCATTTAACGTGGCGAGTGTGTGTTTATGGGCTCCGAAGGCTCTTTGAATGATGACCGCACACTCCAGCAATGTGAGGCCTACACAGGACTGAGTTAGTGTTTGCTTTGTGTTATTGCGGAGGGATATCAACAGCGCAATAGTGGATAAAAGCTCTTCAAGCCTCAGCACATGAGACTCCAGTTTCTTTAAGTCTCCTGAAGAAGAAACGGTGTGTGTGTGTGTGTGTGTGTGTGTGTTTCTTTTCATGGGACAGCTGATACCGCGTGTTAAAGAGCAGCAGATAAATCCTTCTTTTTTTCCTTTTCTTTGAACTGAAATGATAATAGTAATAGTGTGCACATTTCAGCTTCAGTTAGTCATATTGATAGTATTTATCAGCATAGGAATTGCACTTAATTTCAATGAATAGTTTTGTGGTACGATAATTATTGTTATATATTAATTATTTAAATTTGTGAACTTTTAAATTGTAACTTATTGCCATTTATGTTATTGAGGTTTATTTATTTGAAGCAATCTATTTATTAACTTTGTTTTGTAACAGGAAAAATGCATCTTTACTGATTATCATGGTCAAAGCGATAGCAGATGTCTTACGTCAATATTTTAAAATTCTATATAGATAGCTGACCGTGCGTATTTTGTTGTTTTGAATACTTTTTAAAAGCGTTTTTAAGGGCAGATGTTTTATAACTGAGAAAATTTTGATAATTTTACAAAAAAGTTATTTTTTGGTTGCTGTTGTTTTCTCCCTTTGTTTATGTTTTTCTGTTACTGGTGCATTCAGAAACCCACTGCTGAAAAAAAGAAAGTATGTATTTATTATTTATTTAATATGAAAGAAATGGACTGATATGGCTGTATATTTATTTTGTTATTTATGTGTGTGATGTGATGGTTGAGTCCGAGTAGTCTTAAAAATCCATTGCTAATATTTAAATAAAGAAACAAAATCAATACAGAACTGTTTGATTACTTAGGCTTATCTAGAAATACCAGCAGCTGATTGTAAGAAACAAAAATACCCAACAAAAGCAATCACTGTTCTGTTGGTATCTGGTCTCTGTGTGTTTGCTTTTGTCAGGTGACAGAAAATCAAGAAAAGAATAAAAAAAAATATTTTAAAAAAAATACAGTTAAAAATGTTACCTCTCCCAAGCGCTTTGTAGCGGCCAGCACTGGCTCACCCAAAACCTCTGTAATGTACCATAGATATTCAAGTTAACGCTTTGGAGGAATTCTGTTTTTTTTTTTTTTTTTTTTTTTTTTTTTTTTTTTTNTTTTTTTTTTTTTTTTAATTCAGTTCTTTTTATTTCTTCATTAAATGGTACATGTATAGAGCTCTATTCCAGCAATGTTTTAGGCTGGATGTATGAGTCTAAAACACACACACACAGTGACATATCCAGCCCTCAAGGATAGGATGGCCTCCTTTGACAAACTTATATCAGAGAAGCATACACACCCTTGTAGCCTTACTCTAGATTTTACTTTTTTGATGCACAAAGTGCCACTAAAAACCCTCACTTTCTTTCCTGATTCTTCGCATTCTGCAATGTAACAATGTCAGGTCCCAGGAAGACCATGGCATCAAGAGAGTGGTGATTGTTTCAGATGCCTTTATTTCTCTGCCAAGATGGCCATAAGTACACTATATATACATTCTGTATAAATAGATTTTAAAGATGCTATATATATGAATATAAACATATGTATATTTTTCCAGCGTAATTGTTGACTTGCTCTTCTTCTCTTGTATTACTTTTCAAAAGATCACTAGCTGTCTATAAGAGATGTGAGAGACGTTATCAATAGGAGGCAGTCACACCTTATTTAATATCACTACGACCTGCTCAACTGTGGCTTTAAACACACCGTTCAGTCAAGCTTGAAGGCAAGTAGGCATTGTTGATGATGCAGAACAATACTTTGGAAATGTTTTCACAGGTTTCATTTTTTCCTTTGAATTTGTTTGTCCTTGATCCTGAAATGTTGCAAACACCTACTGTATGTTGTACTACTGAATCTGAGAAATGACTGTCAATTTGAAACTAGATGGTTGGCTCTTTGTTCGTAAGTGTCATGTGAGTTCATGTATAGTAAAAGATGATGCCTCTGAATAATGTTCTGCACATAGTGTTTGACTACATAGTGCAGTTATTGTATTGTTATGGTTAAGGCCTGCTCGCTGTGAGCCAATTCGCTCTAATGTTGAATTTTTGAAACAAGCAAATAGAAGACTTTAGTGTAACCTGCCTTTGAGTGATCCGTTGCAGCTACTGTGGTGTACGGTACAATACCCTGTGTAACTCTGATGTCAAAGGCATGTTGTAAATGTGCTTTTAGCCAATGTAGAATGAAACTCCTTTGTGCACTTTCTGAATAACCATTGAAAATGCCAGCATTGAGTCTCAGCTTGTAACATCCCAAAAGATCACGGGCAATAGCAAGAGGGCGCATTACAAAGCATTATTACACCTGTTGGTTGCTGTTCACCTAAAAAAAAAAAAAACCTGTTCATTATGTCTAATACAGGAATCTCTGTACTTTCAAGGGGGTTGAGAGCTTAATTTAACCCTTGCTGTGAATGCGTGGAGATGTATGAATAGGAAGTGATACTTTCTTTTCCAAACTAAACACTTTGACCAAACCAAAAGAGATTGACAGGAAGCAGAGTTTGGTTCTCAGGTGACCGGAGAGAGCTGCTAAAGCAGAACAGAGCAATGCCATAGGTCAGCCAGTCAGCTGAGGCTAGAGGCGATAACAGCGGCTGGATCAAGGCCTTGTGTGAAATGAGATGAGTGTGTGGGAGTGGGAAATTGATTTGCTGGGCTACACAACCTCCCCCTTGTTTTAGGAGGAGGCGTTTGTTGCATAAATATATGTCCATCACTCAAAAGAATGTCAAAGCTTTTTATGACTTTTAAACCCCCTTTATGTCTTGTGTAACCTTTCCTCAGGAAAGATAGTTTTGAAGCGTTTGGTTAACGAAGTAGCATATTCTTCCTCTCTTGAAATGCACGAGCATACTACCCGAGAATGTTAAGACTGTGAATATTCTCCTAACTTATTTGATATGGCATGACCCCTTTTAAACTGCTTGATGAAATTGTCTCTTGAGGTATGTAAATGAATAACACTAAGACTATGAAAGCATAACATTTTCAAAAATGTCAGCTGAGAAAGTTGGTTCTGTGCCCACGCACGGATTGTTTTCTTCTTTGCATAAAAGTACACTGAGTGATCGAGTGAGGAGTTATTATTTATGCAAATAGGGAAGGAAGTTGAAAAACTAAGCACCTGGAATTAAAATTCAGCCCAACTAAACTCAGATCTGTGTTTGGGATGGGGGGNGGCACACCCTTTCATCCTGGTTTTATATCAGTTACCAATGACTACTATTCATGAGAAAGAAATGTCTAGCAGAGTGGCACTTTTTTGTCAAGCTGACCGAAACCAAAAGCACCCCTCCCCACACACACACACACACACACACACACACANCACACACACACACACCCTCTTAGTTACCTACTGTTCCAAGCTGTGTGGTTTTATCATGTGTGCCTTTCTCACTCCGCTCATTTCAAGATATGGTATGTTTACACTTGGCAGACCTGGTTTAAATACTGCTTAAAACACTCGCTCTGGATCTAGAACTCTTTACCAATAGGTGACTTTACTGAGGGGAAATGGGGGTGGGGTTTACTGTGAATAGGGAAATAACATAAATGTGTCTTTTACATGCAGGTAGAAGATGTGACTTTTGCCATAGTGATACTACCATTTTGTTACAGAGATTAAAAAAAAAAAAATTTAAAAAAAAAACAAGCTTTTGTTAAAGTGAGGAAACTGTGATCCAACTCTGTCGATTCAGGTACCAAACTGCATGGACAGTTTCTGTGAAGGAATTTGAAGAACATCATCATCCTAGATAATGCATCAGTGTGCAGGGCATTATTTTAAAACAAGTGGAAGTCTCTGTACATATTTGTATTAAAATGAAACAGTGTTATTGTTGTTGTATTGAAGACATGTTGAAAACGGTTAAAAAAAAAAAAGTAAAAAAAAGAATAAATAGTTTGTGAGAAAAAAAAATTCCACAGCCAAGGGTTGTCCTGCTAGCACATTTTTACAGAGATGAGCTATTTTTACTGGTGATTTTCTAGGCATTGATATTGATATCCTTTTAAAAAAGTACAAAACTTCCAAAATTACAAGCACTTCCACAACGATAGATTGTATGGCAATTTTTGTTACTTTTGTAGACGTGGTTGTTCCTTTGCTACTGCACCATTTTGTAAAGTGGGACAGGCCTTGGCTGTGTGTCTTCGGGGTCTCCTGTGTTTTTTTTTGGGGTTATTTTTTTNTTTTTTTTTTTTTTTTTTTTTTTGGGAAAGTAAAACACTGTAGATGGGCTGATTTTGTGACTGTGTGTTTGTGCACTTGTGTACATGTTCCCCTGTTCCTGTGTCAGTGTTATAACCAGAGAAGTGATGTCAGTTATTGTGGGGGTATGAACCATTTTAAATGTTCTCTATGAAAAACACAAATAAAGAATCATAGACAAGTATGACTCCGTGCGTGTGTGTGTGTGTGTGTGTGTGTGTGTGTGTGTGTGTGTGTGTGTGCCACAACACCATATCATGAAAAGGACACTGGTAGGTGGAATATATAATCTCCATTGACATGAATGACCAAGCAGTCAGATAAGATGTACTGCCTCCCTGTCTGCTGAACAAAATGGGGGACCTTAGTGTGTTGCTAACATAGTTACATGTATGTAGCTTGTATGTAGAATTGCACTGACATCTGGTGGACTATTTAATATCTACAAGTTATACGGAGTAGGTCGTTTTATCATGAAACTTGTTCCACTGCAGCAACCCACACGCTGTCAGCTGTGACCTTTTACTCTCCGGCTTTACTGGATGTGTTCAGGCTGCAGGCCAATGATCTTTTGTAATGCTTAATGCTGGTTAAAGCAAATATCATTATATGAAAGGTTGTATTCTGACATTAACTTACAAATGTGGCAAAAAAAAACAAACAAAAAACTCAGTTTTCTGTATAGCCACCATTCTTTATTTCACATTTAATAGAGCAAAATTAAAACAAATAAAAACGCTATGGACACATATTTGGTAGCCTATGGAGACAATAACTGTAATCAAATACATTTTATAGTTCTGCATGAGATTTTTCCACTTACCATCTGGTAGTTTTCTCCACTCTTCTTGTGGAAACCTTCTGTGAGAGCTGTGAGTTTCAGCTCTTTCCACAGATGCTCAATGGATATCAGATCAGGACTCAACAAGCAACTTCAGATACGGCTTGAAACTTTTGCATCTTGAGCTTGGATGATCTGTTTTGAAGTTTTTCCTTTAACAATCTTTCTCTTCAATCCAGTTTTCATCTTGCAGCCACACAAAGACAGCCCCAGGCCTTAAACTTCCTGATGATACTGGCAGTCACAGGAACATCAAACTCTTCGGAGATGCTCTTGTAGCCTTTCTGCTGACCGTGCTTGGCTTTCTTGGTTCTTTTTTTTTCCATGTTTGGTGTGAAAAACACAGTGACGTAAAACAGCAGAGTCCATTTAAACTGGCTGAATAAGTCATTAAAAGAGTGAAGATGCCTGTGTTGCTAATTAAAAGGAACAATCTGCTTCAAGTATCACTACAGTACTGTTATTTCTTGTAACTTATAAAGAGTATCAGTAAAATATATTTACTGTGATATGGCTTTTTTAAAAATATATACATGTTCACAGTCAAACATCCTGCCAGAGTAGCGTTTTTTTTTTTTTTTNTTTTTTTTTTTTTGTTTTTTTTTTGTTAGGTAGATGTCCCACCTAGTGGTGTGTGATGTGATATGATGTGTGTATAATGTAAATTGAATTAGATTCTTAATCCTTGAAATTATAGACTAATAAGAACATTTCTCATCCACACTAGCATACAAAATGTACACTCCATTCATTAGAGGAATGGACATCAGGTAAGATAATTCACTAATCCAGCTAGCTGGTTCATTGTTTTATGAAACAGCACACACACACCACACACACACCACACACACATAACAAGTCGTTGCATCTTACTGGTCTCTGGCTTTGGTACTGAGTAAGTGATGTTCCACTATTATAGTTACTGCAGAGAATATTCTGAGTGTATGAATTCCTGCTTTAAATTTGTGTCGGTGTCCTACTGACCTAATAAAGGTTTGTGGGAACCACACATGTATACACACCCCCACCCACCCACCCACCCACAGGGCAGTGGTAGTCTAAAGGTCAGGGAAGCGAGCTTGAAAGAAGAATCGCTGGTTTAGTCTCTGGCTTGACAAGACGAATCTGGGTTGGGGAGGTGAATGAGCAGAGCAGCATCTGCCCCTTCTTATCACTGCTGAGGTGCCCTTGAGCAAGGTGCAGTCCCTTGCTGCAGGTATAAATGTGTGTGTGAGTGCATGAACATTGCATTCCTGCAAAAGAGCATTAAATGCTCAGTGAACTGGATAAATAAAGGTTAAAAATGAGAATATGTTGAAGGATGACTAAATCTTACCATGTTTGTTTTTTCCCCACGTCTGTGGTCCTTATGGTTTTTACACCACTGAACTCTCAATTGTGCATTTGCAGTGAGGGGTTTGTGTACCACAATGCTGTCATAATATCCCTCTGTGCTGTTCTTGCTGACAGGGTCTGATCACATGCTGAACAGGCATTCTCAGTTACCTGGAGAAGAGTTATTCTTCTGATTTTATTACACATTGCTCAGCATATATACCATAGAGCATGGTGGGATGTTCATTTCCTGTAATTTGTCTCCCATCTCTACAAGGCCCTGTCACTTGCTGTAATGCAGCCATTATTATCCATTATACACACACACACACACACATACATACATGTATATATGTATATATGCATATATATATATGTTTGTATATATGTGTGTATGTATATGTGTATATATATATTAGATAGATAGATAGATAGATAGATAGATAGATAGATAGATAGATAGATAGATNGTGTATATATATATTAGATAGATAGATAGATAGATAGATAGATAGATAGATAGATAGATAGATAGATTTGTCATTAGCCATTATGTTATTATCAGTGTTATCAGTTCAGCTTGTGGTCAACAAATCATATTGTATTGATAATAACAAGTATCAGATGAAAGTTGTTAAGCTATTGTAAAGTAGTTATTCAGCTAAAAAAAATTCACTGATTGTTAAAAAACTAAATATTGATTAAATCGCTCGGTAACGGTTTCCGTTAAGTGTTGAATGTAGGCCATGCTCTGCGTATGTTACGTATGACGTCAGAGCGTCAGCTGGCCGAATGTTTACATCCAGTAGTGGTGTGTTTCTCGCTGGATCCCCCAATAACAAACGGCTCAACATACGGAAAATCGCTCAGACAGAGAATATCAGTCGACATTTCCAGCAGGTATAACCCTAAAATGATCAGGTGTTAGTCTGCAGACGCAGACATGGCTGCTCTTTGTTCCTACAACACTGCCAGTCCTGCTGGTGTCATTCTTGTCTCGATCTTTTTTCCTCTTTCAGCGAAGACGGGAATGCGGTTATCTACATCGGTGTTGACCTTGCCAACACATGACAATCTGTTATAAATGTTATGGTTTGATTCTGGTGTTACTATCGAGCGATTAATCGACAGGTAGAGCAAGATTTGTATTGTTTATTTGAAACTGGATCACCTGAGTGGCGCAAATTAGCAGCCGCAACAACGTGAAGGTTTAAATGTCTGCGGTGAAATCAAACATTGTGGAAATATACGTAATTAGGAGATTATCGATTCTCGTTTAAAAAATAACCAATGTAACTAAAGGAGTGGTGAGAGTACATAATTAATATTCTCGGCTAATGTATTGCCAAGTATATGGCACTGTTTTGCAGGAAGTGTGTACCCTACTAGCCCACTAAACCAAATAGTCAGACTATACATAACAGTGCCATCTACTGGTTGTTTAGGGTAAGACTGAATTCAAAGCAAATAAAATATCCATAGTGGCATCTTGCATCTTTCAACATGACTTTGCTGGATTCCCGTCCATGCATGTTGGTATTTGGTGCATGTTAAAGCTGCATTTGGTCTGTTCAGTTTAACAAGTAGCATCAAAGGCAGAAAAACTAATGTATTTAAACGACAGGATCCTTTGTTCTTTTATAGCCTGACAACATGGTCAGCATTTCAGATTCACAATCCCTGTGATCTCTACCTCTTGTCCTTTGGCACTGGGCTCTGGTGTTGTGTTTAACACCACCATGAGCTGAAGCCACAGGAGCAGATTCACGCCTGTGGCACACTGCTGCCAAAAGCTCCATTTAGACCTCTAAACTCTGTTCTGACTCAATGCTATGTCACATTATAGCATTTAATGCTCAATTCTGATTTTGTTTTTTAGTGAGATCTGATTTTTTTTGTCTTGTCTTGTCACAAATGTCACCAAATGTCTCATGATCAAAAGAAATTAAAAAATCACTCACAGTCATAAGCTACTGAGTAACAAGTCGTGCAACAGAATTTAAAACAATTGATGTGTACAGCATCCTGCCATCTTCACTACAAGACAGCTGGAGCGAAGGAAGGAGCAATTTTAGGATTCTATCATTTTAAATAATGATCCTCTGATTTTATTTGTCCTTAGTGATAATGGGTGGAGCTGTGAGTGCCGGTGAGGACAATGATGACTTGATTGACAACCTGAAGGAGGCTTATTACATCCGCTCAGATCTGGTAGAGCGGGCTTTTCGAGCTATTGACCGGGCTGACTACTACCTGGATGAATACCGGGATAATGCATACAAGGTAAGGGGTGGGGGGGATCAAAATGAAAGCCTGTGAAGTGAAGCGAATGGACTGCAGCATAGAAACAGGACTTATGCTTATCCCACTGGAAGTCTTGGTTTTAACCCTGATGACAATAACTACTTGCTGTTCTTGATCGTGACTAAATCTCTCCCGGCTTAGAAGTGCCATTTTGTAGCTCAGTGGTGTCCAGTCTTAGCCTCCAGGCAGTGATCTGATAAATATATGTGAATATAATGTTGGTGAAACATTTTTGAATGTGAGAAAAAGTTGTAAAATTGTATTACATGACTGGTGTTGTTAGGATTTGGCATGGCGGCATGGAAACATCCACCTGTCTGCTCCGTGTATCTACTCTGAGGTGATGGAGGCTCTGGATCTCCATCCTGGCCTCTCCTTCCTCAACCTTGGCAGTGGGACCGGCTACCTTAGTACCATGGTTGGGCTCATATTGGGTATGTATTACTGCAACAATTCTGGATTAAATGTCTTTATTTTAACTCGTATTGTTTTGGCATCTCAGCGATTTCATATGGCAACATGAAGTTACAGAAACAGACTTGTGAACTGAATTATACCTACCTTATTATTGTTCTCATCACATGATTGTTATAGTTTGTGTCCATGTACATGTAGTAAATGTGTGGTGTGTTTGTGTGTGTGTGTGTGTGTGTGTGTGTGTGTGTGTGTGTGTGTGTGTGTGGTGCACGCTCACTGTTCCAGGACCATTTGGAGTAAACCATGGAATAGAGTTACACGCAGATGTGATTGAGTATGCGTACCAGAAGCTCGATTCCTTCATCAAAACCAGCGACAGCTTTGACAAGTAGGTCAAATACACTCTGTTATATTTTGTTTTTCACATTTGTTTCTTAATTGAACACAGTATTTGCATCTCTTGTGTTTTTTTTCTTCAGATTCGAGTTCTGTGAGCCCTCCTTCGTAGTGGGCAACTGCCTGGAGATCCCCCTAGAGAGCCGTCAGTATGACAGGGTGTACTGTGGGGCTGGTGTGCAGAAGGAGCACGAGGATTACATGAAGAACCTTCTCAAGCTGGGAGGTATCCTAGTGATGCCTCTTGAGGAAAAGGTTGGTGTGCCGCCTTCCATTCATGTCTATATTTATTCTTTTATAACTGTCAGTCTCTGACATTTTTAACATCTTATGGGCTTTAGTTTGAAATGTATGTAACAAAACACACTTATTACCCAGTATTTCTAAACTTTAATAACTAGGATCTTCAAATCATTTCCGTTTTCTCCATGATGTCCTCAAATAATAACAGTTAATTTTGTTTCAGTGAAAAGCTTTTGAAAGTATAGTTTAGGGTTGAGTTGTTTAGATTAAATCATGTTGTGACAGATGTTCTTGATGTGAGGTATCAGGCGGTGGCTGGGGAGGTGTGACTGCCCTCTGCTGGACATTAAGAGAAGTGCACTGGATTGTATCAATATCTGCTCCACATAAAGCTCAAACACAGCCAGAAAGCTACAAAAGTTGTTTCAGCAGTGTTTTATCAGATGTCTGTTTATTAATTCCTTGTAGCCAATGACTGACACTCTTGTCACCATTGTGATCTTTTGCTTTGTGCAGTCAAAAGTGTGGGGTTAAATGTTGATACACAGTCCTAGTATAGTTCTCACAGGCTGCAGTCTGTGGAGAAATTAAAGTGATTTCATTTGACATTTACACATCACCTGCAGCGATTCATGTTGAATTAAATTAGATGACAACTGCACTCTGAGTCTTATTTTATAACTGATGTCATCACTTACAGCACATTCTCCTGTGTTTTTTTTTCTCTAGTTGACCAAGATCATTCGTACAGGTCCAAACAGCTGGGAGACCAAAAAGATTATTTCTGTGTCCTTCGCTCCACTGGTGCTGCCTAAACACAGCACGAATAGCAAAGCCAAGACTGTCCCGCTGCGTGAGTCTTCATTCCAGCTTTGTTCCCTGCATGACCAAATCAGTGTGACGTTAAAGAGCTAAAAGCAGACAGAAATCTCTTGTTATCCATACTTGTCACTAACATTCATTAAAAAAAAATACAATTAACTCTCATATTTTGTCATCTTCCTCTTTTCTCATTTCTTATTGTTTTCCTCTCCTCCCTGTTTTCTTACGGTTTACAATTTTGCAGCCAAGTACGAAGTGCGGACGCTACAGGAGCTGGCTCGTATCTGCATCCGCCACACCCTCAGGGTGGCCACAGACGGAGGCGAGAACCAATCACGTGGCCGAGGATCGTCGTTCAGTGTGGGCAGGGGTCTTGCAGTGGCCGGGCTTCATAAGTACGGTCCTCGCTTCAAACGCCGGCGTGTCCACCGTCGCCACTGCAATGCCATCGTTCTGGCCACCCGCCAGGTGGTAGCCAGCAGCAGCATCGGCCCNCGCCACTGCAATGCCATCGTTCTGGCCACCCGCCAGGTGGTAGCCAGCAGCAGCATCGGCCCCACGCCTCTGGACAGCAACAACAACCAGGGAGGAAGAGGGGAGGATGAGGAGGAAGGCGAGAGGGAGGTGAGGAGGCAGATGAGAGGCAGCAGGAGGGCAGGGAGAGGAACAGGAGCGGTGGTGGAAGAGGAGGAGACACTGGAGGAAGAGGATGAAGAGGAGGAGCAGGAAGAGGAGGAGGAGAGGGAGACGGGGGAGCTGCTTCGACCCCAGCCGGCTGTCAACCTGCTGAGGGAGAGAATACTGGGCCTGCCGCTGCCTGAGCCTCTGAAGATGTACCTGCTGTACTACAGGGAGAAATGAACCTGCTGGGTGCACAGCCAGGTCTTGAGTCATCGGGCCCAGAGCTGGAACCAACAACCAATCTGAGGCTGAAGCCCCTGTTATAACTCCACTACCCCCCGTACAAGATGGGACAACACCACCTACTGTACCGACCCCAGCTCAACCCTGGGTCTGTCCACACACTGCATCTTTCTCTCCACCTGTCCTCACCCCTTCCATCATCCATTCCCTTTGCCTCTCCCTCTTTTTACTCTACCTCCAGCTGTTCTTTACTCGACTCATTTCCCGACACAGTAAAGACTTAGTTCAATTTGTCCGGTGGAGCATGAGGGAGGGTTTTGCTACTCTTCAGTTCAACAATTCAGCTGTTTGTTTCTGTGTATAGAGACAACAGAGGGCTGAATGTGGCTCTATGACACCAAATAGTCACCACAAGCATCGAATCTGAGGTGCAAATAAATAGTAAGACTGCTTTGGTGCATAATGTACATTTAGTCAGTTTATCAAATTTCCTTAGATTTCAACGCGCTGTAATGGCGTTTGACTATTGTAGCAACAACAGGAGAGGGCAGCTTTAACAGAGACCAGAAGCCAGATAGCCTTTTTCAATAGAATAGAGAGAAATATGGTAGACGGTCTATAGGTTGTATAAGATGTGTGGAAGTAGAGCCCTGAAATAAACGTCTGGCTGGTACACATAGTGTAAAGGTGGTGCGTAATGTACTAAAGGAGAGAAAATGGTTTTAGAAAAGCTGAATTTTAGTGGAAAAAATGTGTATTGAAAGTTGACAGTGATATGAGGAAGCCCAGCATATTTTCCTCTTTTACCATATCACATTTAATGTTGCAGCTGCAGCTTGAGAGTTTTGACCAAGATGATGATCATGATCATTTCTGCCGACTTCCAAATGGAATGGCAGCTTTGCTTTGAGCCCTCAACTATTAGATAATTTCACTTAAATTATCTGCTTTTCTCAGCAGTTGTCCTCCTCTAATCTGTTTTCTGTGGCATCAATGAAAAGTTGGTTATTAATTCAAGCATTTCTAGGAGACTGATTTAAATTTGATTTAACAGGAGATTGAGTTTTAATTTTTTCTATGCATATCTCTCTTTGTATGAGTTAAAGTTCCTCTTTGTTTTCTGACTTTGTTAAACTGACCTAAAAGCACGTCACATCCCATTACTGCCACTTGGACAAAAGATCATGTGCTTATTGTTATTCCAATTAACCTTCATAAAACCAGCATGACAAAAACACATAACTAAAGTTTTTCATGACTGATGTGCAGATTTTTTTCACCACAGCACATTTTATTGGTATGTTTGTGCTGTCGTCATTTTTTTTTTTTTTTTTTTTTTGTTCTAATATTAGTTTAACTTCTTTCTGAATTTTTTTTTGAGACTTGAAATGTGTACATATGGAGCTCTTTTATGTTTTGAATTGTGAGACACAAAAGTCTATTAAGATGCTTAAAAAAAAAGTAAAAAAAAAAATAAGAGAGAGANTTTTTTTTTTTTTTTGTTATTGTAGTTTCTAGTTAGATGGGGCATTATTCTTTTATACTTTTGCTTTTGTACTAAACTTTCTGCTCCTTTCTGTGCCAAACTCATGTTGCATGAACTAAATTCCAGACAGGAAACTCAGTATGAACAGCGGATCAACAGCAAGTCACTCATTGGAAGAAGGAAAAAAAAAAAAAAAAAAAAAAAGCAATGCTTTGTCATTTAAAATTTGTGAAGCTGAAACAGTGGCATGACATTTATGGAGGGTTATGTTTGCTAAAGCCTTAAATGTCTCCCATTCTGATATGAAATCTGTCTGCAGATTGAGTCTTTGGACTGATCACATCCTACAGCAGATAATATAGTTCATTAGATAAATTATGTGATCATAATAACTTTGTTTATAGTATATCCATCTCCAACTATGAATGGGGTCTTCATCACACCAGGAAAGCCATATTCCTTTTGATTCCTGACATGTATAATGTCATGCTTCACTGTTTGGCCATTCTACCATTTTTGCTGCTGCTGGATCTTCCGTAATTACTGTATGTATGACCATTCCTTCATCTGACGCGTGGTTCTCTGCTGAATGTTTATGATTATGTATTTTTGCACTTAACATCAAGTTTTGGTGAGGATGGCTTGCTTGTTTTTCCGATTGAGCTGTATTATGACTGCTGTTAATAAAGTCCATTATTCAAAACATGAATATATCAGGGAAGTGCATCTTTTGATGAGCAATGACATCAGTGGCAGTTCAGAGTCTCAGTTATTAACAAGTTGTGTATTTTTCGACTTAATTTCCAAGTGCATATTTGGTTGGTTGTTGCTATGGTGTTCTGGGTGGTTGCTTCGTTAATAGTTATGTGCTCAGGGTTGTTGCTTGGGTGGGTTCTATGGCTTTTTGCACAGTTGCTAGGTGTCTGTTATGGTGTTCTGGGGTGGTTGCTATGGTGTTTGGCATGGTTGCTAGGTGCTTGTTGCTGTAATTTTTATGGTGCTCAGGGTTGTTGCTTGGGTAGTTTCTATGGCATTTTGCACAGTTGCTAAGTGGTTGATATGGTGTTCTCAGTTGGTTGCTATGGTGTTTGGTATGGTTGCTGGGTGCTTGTAGTCATTTTTATGGTGCTTAGGATTGTTGCTTGGGTAGTTTCTATGGCATTTTGCACAGTTGCTAAGTGGTTGATATGGTGTTCTCAGTTGGTTGCTATGGTGTTTGGTATGGTTGCTGGGTGCTTGTAGTCATTTTTATGGTGCTTAGGATTGTTGCTTGGGTCATTTCTATGGCATTTTGTACAGTTGCATTTTGTACAGTTGCTAGGTGGTTGCTAAGTGTTGCTAGGTTGTGTTTTCTAAGTAGTAATTGCTATGGTGGTTGCTAGTACACCATAGCCTTAAATATCACCCATCCTTAGTAAGCAGACTATGTACTTGGTCTGTACTCCAGATCTGGTTCAAAATACTCTGAACCTGGACCAACCCAAACTATGAATACAGTGAAGAACTCATACTGCATAAAACTTATTAATGAACTTTTACATTTTGTGTACATCGTTCTAAATTTTTTAAAACTTAAATATTTCCTCAAGAGACTGGACACACATCTTGTTATCATTTAATTGTCTTTAATAATCAAATGAAACTGAACAAGTAAGAGACACAGATACAATGTGGTATGTATACAGCATTACAATGTCGGTTATGAGATTTTATGTCTATGAAGTTAAATGTACAGAGAATATGTTCAAATACTCAGATGTGATATTAATCTCATTTTTATAAGTACAACCTCCACGCTGCCAAGTGCCACTGTGCAACAGCTGATCCACATTTTTATCTTGCAAGTGGAGGACTAAAGCTATTTTATGTGGATACAAACAAACAAAAGCTGTACCTGGCTGAATAAAAAAAAAAAAGACAGTAAATGTTGGTGTATGTATGATGCAAAAAAACAACAAAAAAATAATAATTTGCACAAAACTTTAAATTACAAAGCTCCAAAAATAAAACAAATTAAAAAAAAAAAAAATACAAAATTATATCTACATCTGTATATAAAAAAAGAAAAGAAATAAGTTAGATTGTTTTCAATATGGATATTAATATTTTTCTTTTTTCACATCTGTAAAAGTGACTGAGTATTGCCTATCAACAAATCTACGTTAATCGTTACATATCTAAATACATAAGTTTTGCAGGCTTGGGTCAAACAGCATGAGATCCCCTTTGTTTGAAGAACTTTTAAGGGTTTGACTTTGAACAGGTGAGGACTGTGAACAGGCGAGATGGGCTTGGTGGTTCAGCTCAAGTATTTCAGAGGATTTCACTTGCCATTTGTCCCACACCTGATGAAATGTCACAGTGGGTTGTAGAACCCTATACAGTAGCAGCAAGTGGACAAATAGCCCCTCACAGTTAGAGGGGTTTAGGGAACAGAGAGCAGCAGAGAGACAGCTTTAACAACGGAGGTTTGAACTGCATATTATTCACCTGTTGGCGTACAAATGGAATGGTTTGTGTATTCAGATCCAATCAAGTTCGTAGTGTTTCGACTAAGATTTATGGCACCACCAAACTCTGAAGAGCTAATACCTGTTACACTAATCAGTTTATTCCAAGGACCATTCAGACCAATGAAAAGGTAGATGAGGTAAAAACAGAAGGGGGATACATCATCACCCCTCCACCTGCCTTCCATTCCTGTGGCCCTACCCCCAGCGACCAGGGGGAGGTCAAAGCTGTGTCCAAATGCTCTGTCTCTCCATCAAATAAGTGCACTTGACTCTGACGGGAATGTCAGAATCATGCTATTGCCAATTACCTGATGCTGGAATTAATCAGTAGATGAAATATTAAAAAAGTACTGGTCGAGAAGAATACGGGCGCATATTTCAAATGAAGGAGCAGAGAAAAAGGACACAGGTTAAGGCACCTTGGAACCCTGATAAATCTGAGGCACTTTCCAGCTTAGGAGCATTGCAGTGACCCAGTGTGTGTGTGTGTGTGTGTGTGTAGGTGGTTAGCATTTGTTTTTAGCATGCTGTCANCCCAGTGTGTGTGTGTGTGTGTGTGTGTAGGTGGTTAGCATTTGTTTTTAGCATGCTGTCAGGAGATCTGGCGGCCAACTGCAGTACATGTAGCCAAGAATGTGTCCTTGACAGGTGTTTGTGTTAAGCTCTCTCTCCCATTGTTCCCCACCTCCGTCTCATGTGGCCCCNCCCAGGAAGAACAGCATCTACTGATTACAGCAACTTGTGGCAGAAGACAAGTCTGTTGGTGCTTTGCTTTCTGGCCCGTACATTTACAATCATACAGACTCGCTTGTGTAAGAAGCAATACAAAAACACATAATGGAACTTACAGCTCCACTCTAACGTCGTCAGAAGTCCAATCATGGGGAAAAAAAAAAAAACAGCGCAGTACACATAAAACTAATTTTTGAGTAAAAACGACAACATAGAAACACATGTACAAAGATATTTGGCCAGACCTACAAAAACACTCGAACATTTATACAATACATAGCTATTTTTCTTTACGTTGCCATGCCCCATTCATGTCCACACTCCTATACCCAACAAGCAAGTCAGCTCAGGGAAGATACGAGGAAGAAGTGCATTTGATACTGCAGTCCATCATGGAGGTTTCAAAGCTCACCCTAGCCACCTTTTTTTTTTCTGTACATTAAGAACATTGTGAAACATAGATATTGTAAGACAANCACCCTAGCCACCTTTTTTTTTTCTGTACATTAAGAACATTGTGAAACATAGATATTGTAAGACAATGCTGCCACAAGTGAAGGGAAGGTTATAACAGTGTATGAGTGATCATAGACTACATGCATTGCTCCTTTGCAGGTGTTGTACTAACTCCCAGTCAGGATCAGTGATTTCAAACCTCCATGTTGACAGTAGTTAACTGTGTTGTGGATATAATTAAGTTAAACTTACAAAGCAGCGTCATCTTTAAGTTTTCTCTCTCTTCTTTGCCAAATAAAACATTCTGTTGTCTCGATCTGAAAAAAAAAAAAAAAAAAAAAAAAAAAAAAAGTCCACCAACAAAACCCATTCTCACTCCAACATTGGAAAGGTGCACAGAGGTGGGTGGTGATATTGATGTTGGACGCAGTCATTTGGGCACCAGGCCACGGGACTGTGGGTAAACAGGGGGTCCTGGACTGCAGGGGCTGAATGGAGAGGTTGGGGTGCTCGACTTCTTGCCTGTTCTTGGTCGACTGAGTGGCAGGAAGCAATAAAATATGATTAACAGATTATAGGAATGACAATAAGAGGTTACGAGCACACAGATTATCTAGATTCGTGATTCCCAAAGTGTGGGCCGCAGCCCCCTGGTGGGCCCTGAAGGAACTGCAGGTGGGCTGCGAGAGGTCATTTACTATAAATAAAAGTTTTTAATTTTCAATTTTGTAAATTTGTAATTTGAAATTACCATAAAATATGATTAAATATTTACATTTAAAAGAGAGAATACCAATGACATGATGTTAACAGACTGATGGAAACAAACTTTGAAATACAGTACATACTAATTACCACAATATACTGTAAATACAGTTAATATAAATATTTGTTGTTATAAAAACTACAGGGATATTTTTTATTTTAAAAATCATAAATTTCTGCTGAAACACTGCACATTTTTTATAGACAGTCATTTAGGTGCACCCCTGTTCTGTTTATGAAATAAAAAATATATAAGGAAATATTTCATCTTAGTCTTGTGTGTTGATCAAAGTTGTGATTAAAAGTTTGGGTAGGCTGCAGAAGATTTTTAGATTTCAAATTGGGCCACGGCATTCTGAAGTTTTGGAATCGCTGATCTAGATATTTTCTTTGAATAAAGGAATGTAAGTAAACTATGGGCGACAGCTGTTTGTTTACCCAGGCTTTGGTTTGATGAGACTGCTGCTGGCACTGACTGGTGGTGTTGGTCCCAAGCTGCTACTGAAGCCTGAAGCATCCACCTCGAGCTCATCCTCGTCCCTGAGGGCATCCTTCAGAAATGCCACCATGTTTGGGGCGATAACCGGCTGCTGATACTCCTTAGTGGCCCTTACTGGTAGATCCAGATCTAGCATCAGGACGTTTTCAGCCTGAGGAAACGGGATACAAATGTCACCTGAGAGATATGAGGCAATCAGGCTGCATTTTACCTGCCAGCAATGGTTAGCATATACTGTAGCATATTTTCACAAAGCTGAGCTAGCATATAAAAATACAGAACTTAGTGACAGTTATTGTTGTAGTTGTTTGTCAGTAGATTTATCGGTTCATCGTGCAGCTTACTCTATATCTGATCTCAGCTCCTATCTTCATGGCCATGTGAGCCTGGTGACTGAGAGGTCTCCTGTAACCAATTGCTGACAGCGGCCTGCTCATCATCTGATGCTCACTGAAACACACATATAGAGATGTGACAAAGTACACAGCACCAACGGGAAATGTGTTGATTGACACCTTTCTCGCTGCAATACACTATGAAGCAGTGAAGTCTTCTGTCATTAATGAGGTGGAGCGTAGGACAAACAATGCAAATGACAGAAGTTTGATCCCCCCTATTGCCAATGAGCTCTAATATATTCAACTAATGAATGAAAAACATTACAAATTAGACTGAACATCAAGTAGCTGTTTCAGTTAGTGTATCAGCTGCATTACACAAAATTTTACAAAAAAGTGAGCTCATTGTGAATGTAGTTGACGTTATTTAAGCACATTAAGAATGCAGCAAAAAGCATTTATGTATAGTGTGTGGCTTACTCCTCGATACGTGTTATGGGCTTCATTTTCCAGCAGTCATCCTCCTCATCAAGGAATGCCCTGTTGACTATTTTGTTCTTCTCCTCTAAGGGAATGAAATTCTCAATGATGAGATGCCTGAAAGACAAACCGTCAATCTATTAAACAGAGATATCTGAGGAGAAACAGATGGGCGAGGAAAAGACAGCAAGAGAAGAAAGATAAAGAGAAACACAGACAGTTCACCATACTGAAAAAAAAAAGTTCTCATTTTAGTCTTGCTGTGTGTTATTAGACTGATCCAAGGCTGTAGTTTAGAATACCTTATTCATTACATTTTAATTAATAATCAGACATTAGTTAAGTACTAACAGGGCTAACAAGAGCTAAGGCCTGACTAGATGCTAGCATAGCAAAAGTAAAACCTGTAAATAATTTTCTGCTGCCTCATGCCTATTATTTAATCATTACAGTAGCGTGTACAATCAATTCTGAGAGCGTAAAGCATCGATGGCTCAGCAGAGACGTCCTTCATTTACATGCACCACAGCGTGCCAATACTATAAAGGATGCAGACAAGACCTGTAATTATTTCACAGTCTCAAGGCCAAAATCTGATAACACAGCATGAAATTAAATGCTGCTTGGGGATCATTGTATGTCTCCTCTTCAGCCAGGGCGGGCAGTACAGATATTGATCACACCTCTTTGCTGTCTTCCTGCCATGCTAATAATGTGATATGCAGACTCCGTACTTCAGTTTGAGGTCCCTGGTAAGCTCGTTCTGGATTTGTTCCAGCTCCTGACGCTCTTTGATATGCGCCTCGTGGACGTCATGGATTTCTGCCTTCACTGCCTGCAGCTTGGCAAACAGCTAAAAGACAGAAAGAAGAACTCAAGAGTACTATGATTAAAAAAGGGACTATTATCATATACAGCACAGAATTTGGCATGGATATACCTGACTGGCATTACTGTAAAACTCAAAGGAATAATGGAAAATCCAAATATACAAACCATGGTAATAATATATTACTGCCTGATTTGAAAAACCTGATTGACTTGTGAAACATTTGACGAAGTAGTCATACTGTACTTGATGATGATCCAACAGACATTTATCCTAGCAGTGTACTTTCAAGCGCTTAGAATATAACAATTGATTAAAGTGGCCAAAACTGAAAACTGTAAATAACGCCACGGGCAGACATAATGGCTTGTGGATGTTTGGATGGAATTGGGGAGGACCGTCATTTCAAAGTGCAGCACAGGCCCAGCTTCTACCTTTTTTAGCTTCTTGGTTTTGATGTCGACCTCCTGCTGCAGAGAGGTGTAGGTCTCCTTCAGCTCCAGAGTTTCTTCGTCACGATTCTCCATCTGCTGCTGCATCTCACGTTCTCGCCGTTTCTGGAAAAACACAAACGCGTTCACTCTTCACGTCACAAGACTCCGGCTATGAAAACGTTATCGCTTGGTAGAGCCCGGAAGTGAAGCGGTCACCTGGCCTGCAATCTGTAACGCTCAGCAAAGTAAGGTATAATGTAAGTAAAGCAGCCATCATCAAAAACTATTTTCCAACAAAAGACCACAATGAAGAGTGAAGGATTTTAATCTAGATTGTGAATCTCACACAAACTGTATAATTATGACAAATTATAAAGCTGAATACACCAAAAAAAAAAAAAAAAAAACNAAAAAAAAAAAAAAAAAAAACCTGGTCTGGTGATTAGACTCAGAAACATCAGAATATATATCAATGATAGTGGAATTAATATTAAAGTTAATAATGGTTAATGCTTTCTTTTGATGAACTGACTGAAAATGTTGCTGTCCACACAATTCACCTCACACACAAAAAAAGAAAAAAGTGTAAAGATCTTTATTTACTTGTGACCTTTCAGCAAATGCTACAATTAAAATAGAACGGTTCATTTATTTGATAAAATTATTCTTAGCTTTATCCTATTAATATATATACCTGTTCAGCAATTTCCTGCCTCTTCTGCTCAAGCATTCTCTGCTGCTCATTTGTATGATCCACAATGTTCTTTCCCCCAACCAGGAGCTTACTCTCCATTGCCTGGATGTAGAGGGGGAAAAAAAGGAAAAAGACACCACTTTAAGTCAAAGGGGAAAAAGAAAACTGCTTCAACTGACATAATAATGCATTCCAGTAGCAGGGCAGAATGGGAGTAGACGTAAATCTTGCTGAATCTTTTCTGTTAAAACACTCACAGGTACATTGCATTCCTTCAGAACATGATTTACAAGTCTGCTTACTTTAACTTTGGCAGTGAGCATCTCTCCAGCCTCCCTCTCCCTCTTCAAGTCTTCCATTTTCTTCTCCTTCTGTTTAAGCAGACGAACTTTCTCCTCGGCCACCAGACTGTGATCCTCCATGATAGCCTTTCTCTCCCTCTCCAGCTTCTCCTGCTGCTCACGCCAATAATCCACTTTGTCATCGCCTTCTTCTTCATCATCATCCTCCGTCTCGTCTTCTTCCAGATCCTCTCCATCGCTCCCTTCGCCTGCCCTCCTCCTATGCCTCCTCCTTTTCTTCTTTCCTGAGCGCTTTTGCAGCTGCTCCTTCAGCCTTGCGATCTCCTCCTGAAACTCTCTGAGCAGAGCATCTTTGGGGTCCTCGTTGATGCGTGGTTTGTTTTTGATATTCTTAGCTCTGTTGGAGTAGCGCAACGTTGTCAAGGTCTCCTCCAGGTTGTAGGAGGCTGGGCCAATAGTGGCAACCATAACGGTGCGGGCATTACCTCCAAGAGAGTCTTGCAGCAGACGGGTGAGCTTTGAATCTCGGTAGGGGATGTGCGTACTCCTGCCATCCACCAGAGCTGATATGACATTACCCAAAGCAGAGAGCGACAGATTGATCTTTGTGGCCTCTTTAAGCCTCTCTCCCTGAGCACCAGTCTTTGCCTGTCTTTCACTACCAGCTAAATCTACCAGATTCAGTTTGCCCACTCTGATATGGTTCTCACCATCCACACCCAACTCACTGCACTCAATGGTGATGACAAAGATGGCGTGAGAACGTGAGCTGTGTTCGTTCATGTTTGTGGCACCCACTGACCGATTCTGGTTGCCCACATTCATGACATGCTCAATCTCCCGTACACTCTTGGTGACAAATGATGAGAGGTCTTTGACATACACCCCCGTGTCGGGCTTCTCCTTCAGCTCCAGACGACGTGACTGGTCCTTAGAGAGTNTGACATACACCCCCGTGTCGGGCTTCTCCTTCAGCTCCAGACGACGTGACTGGTCCTTAGAGAGTAAATCTCTGATCTCCTCTTGGTAAATCTCTAGATACGATGCTCTCACCAAGTACTGCTGATTCTGAGACCGTGAAATGTGTGTGAAGATATGGTCAAAGGAGTTAGGGATCACCCCTCTCCTCTCCGCGTCGTTTCTCACTCCCTCCATGGTGTATGTCTTTCCTGTACCTGTCTGCCCATAGGCAAAGATGGTGCCATTGAAGCCCAGAAGAACCGAATCCACCAAGGGCCTGAAGGTTTCATCATAGAGATCTATTTGTTTGGAATTCCCATCGTAGACTGAATCAAAGGTGAAGACTTTGGGGGGTTCGCTGGCTGAAGCCTCCCTGGGATTCCTGACAAGAATTTGTCCCAATTTGACATCAACAGTGACCACACTTTCATACTTGGCTGCACGTTCTTTCTCATTCATAGGACGAGAACGGACCACCACCTTGACCGACTCAGAGTTCCTGCTCTTGGACATGGTGAGGAGTGGCTGCAGACACGCCCCACTTGGCACTTTGTCTCCTCTATGTTCCAAGTCCAGTGTCAGTGACAGTTCACCAAGAGAAATGCCCACAAAAGACCCTGTAAAGCAAGACACCATCAATGATCAACTGACAGTTGCTGCAAGGAATTGCTCTGCCGTGGAGTCACACTACCATGATAATTCAATGAATGGAAATTTTTCATTCAAATGAGACGTGACACATAGTTCACCGCAAATCAAAGCTATAGATTGACGCTGGTTTATCTTAATGGGTTTTCTTGCTAACATACCAACAACACCCACTGAGATTTAGTAGGTTTTCTGATTTTTTTTTTTTTTTTTTNTTTTTTTTTTTTTTTTTTAATGTTTTAGGAAAAGACAAAGAGCAACATTCACACGTACCTTTGACATACCAGGCCTACTAAATCGATTTAGCTAACTAAATTAAGCTCCTAACCGGCAACTATGAATTAGGTTAGCTCAACGTCGGACCTGAAGGTTATAAAGTGACAGTCGTTGTCATCACTCTGCTAGCTGGAGAATTTCGGTAAACTGTGCATCATATGTCAGCTAGTTGATAATATTAATAAAAAAAAAAATAGTCAAAATAGATAGCCAGCACACTGACTAATGTTAGCTTCTGTAAAATGTAGCCCACAACACTGGCCTAGCAACGACCACAGACTGTCTATGGCAACAGCAAACACAGTGTTAACCTAAGCTAGAAGTATGTAGCGCTACCTGGCTAACACTAGCAGTGAGGGCAGATTTAATTCAATTCACCATACTGCCATTTAAGAATAACAAGCATATTAGAGATATAAAACCACTACAAGAGTTACGCAGTTTTATAAAAGAGATACAACAGTTACCAGTAAAGAACGGTAGCTAATCCAAAACTCCCAGTCAGCCATTAGCCGCGGCTGATCCCAGAAAAACGGTCCAGGATAGGGTTGCCAGATGCTTTTACTTCATGCTCCATAAAAGGTGGTGTGAAAAATGTATCGTAAATAACTCAAATGGTTCTGAGTAGGAATATATGATGCATTTAAGCACGTATAAACTATTAACCTAGTTACTCGTTTACCTGTGAATAAGAAAGTAAATCCGTATACATCGCGTAACATAAGGTATATCATCACATATCTGGCAACCGTCAGCTAGTCTCCGCAGGCGTGTCTAAAGCAGCTAAGTAAAGCGTATCAGCTGACTCTTACAAACAAACTTTCGATGACGGAAGTAAACACGAGGCTGTTTATTTCTTTTAAAATATACAATTACTTTATTTGTGAAAAAAAACATGATATAAAACCTGTCATTCAAACTACAATATTAATGCATTAGTTGTCCTCATATAAAAGTACACAATCAGTTTGTCACTCATTTCCACTTGCACTGAAGCTGTTAAATCACTTTAAATCATACACAGTGCAAATCATCTCTCAGGCATCCCTGATATGTTCACATTCACAACAATACTGCCAGCGTTACTTTCAACTAGGCTTCAAGATATTTTGTCAGTTTTTGGTCCCACAAAACTCACATGTGGAAAGACAATCCCCTGGTTTCCTCACTATAATTAGCTTACAGGATCGGTTACTGTGAAGGGAGGGCAAAGAGGAAAGGAAAGAGTAAGCTGGAAAGAGAAGGAAGGAAGAAAGGGTTGGGTGAGAAACAAGATGGAAGGCAAAAGAGGGGGAGGGAACTGACATTACAATCAGTCTTTTCTAGGGTTCACTGAGGTGATCACAAGTTCTGCTAACATGCCTGGACTGCAAAACACAGTCACACTATATGGCTGTAGCTGAAATGTTACAGGAATCACCATGTGCTTCCTTGATGGAAAGGAAAAGCTTCAATATAGCAGAAATGGGGAGAAACACCTTTGATTAATCACAAATACTTTTTGAAAGCTGATGGGTTTTCACAGAATAGACATAAATCAGGTGTCTATTGGTAGCAGCTATGTCTGTGTTATGAAATTCCACAAACAGTTCATCTACTACTACTGACCTGCTACATCATATCCTTTAAGCTTTCCCCCTTTCTCACAGACTAAAACCATTCTAAAGTTGGGCCCATGCTGTGCCTATTGTTACTTCACACACTATGGCCCGTCATGTCATGTAAATTCGCTGCCTTCCACACTCTCTCTTGCCTACTCATGTGGTCATCCAGTGTCAGCGTCCAGAGGGCGCTCGCATGATACCTCCACTCAGAGTTCCTCTTTGTTTAATTTTCCAGGCTTGTCCATGCCGAAAAAGGATGATGAAAGGCCCTGGACATCCCGCTGTCTCTTGACGAAGGCAGAAAAGGATGAAACACAGTTGCCAACAAAATGATCTGCTTTGCCTAAAATGTACAGGTCCATTTGGGCTGATTCTGGCTGCAGAGTCACCACCTTCACCTGCAGAAAACAAAGGGGAAGACACAAATAACCAGTTGGAAAAATGTGACATTTTGAACACTAATCATGTTTTATTATTTTATTTTACTACTCTGCTGATAAAGATTATCTTCTCTATCAGCACCCATTCCAAACCTGGCCAATAAGAACAATTATGAAAAAGCCATAGGCTAAGAGCCTAGCAAAATTTTAATAACACAAACTACCTATATACCTGCAGAGGTGGATTTTGACTTCATAGGTCCAAGTATGCATGTATGACACCCGGCATAAGCATTAACATATTTCAGTGAAGTATGCAAAAAAGAAAAACACGGTAATTCCAACAAAACCTGTCTTACAAATTGTGCTACTAGTTGTACACCTTTTCAGTTCAGGATACTTTTAAGATCACACATACCAAGAAGAAATAGCAAGAGTAATTTCTTACATATTTGTGCTCATTACAAGGGAGTACCAAACCCACCTTGCCCTTAAAGACTTTTTCAAGATCCCTACTGTGGGATTCTGAGTCTGTGGCGATATACACAGATCGGGCAGCGGTCTTCTTCACCCATAGCTTCACAGCTCTGCGGATCTCTGACAAGTCAGGAAGGCACATGGTCATAGTTAGAGGCAGGGCTGACTGTCGGTTGTAGCCAACACACTGTGGAGAGGCCATGAAATGAGGCCCTGCATCACCAGTTTTCAGCATCTTGCAGGCATTTTGCTGTAAAGGAGGATTAAAAGAGATTAAGCAGTGACTTAAAGGATCAAATTTTTTTGTAAGTACTTTATGTACATATACATTAGTGTAATAGAATGTATCCTAAAATAGCAAAGCTCTCGATCATTTGTGCCATGAGCAATTAGAAATGACCTTAAAGTAAATCTTTATGAATATGACAAGAGGGTTGATGTGTAAATATTTGAAGATTCACACTTTAGAAAAAAAAAAAACTATTTCATTTAGCTTTTTTCGCTTCANTATTTGAAGATTCACACTTTAGAAAAAAAAAAAACTATTTCATTTAGCTTTTTTCGCTTCAGATTAAGAAGCAAATTTAATAACTGTTACAATTTGTGGAAAAATATTTTTTGCGTGAACACTGCAATCATTATAAGGCATGAAGGGGTGACTGAATGTCTGAAGGTTCTGTGTCTGAATAACTGACCTGACTTTGCTTCTTGACGACAAAAGCATCATATGAAAATCAAATCAACAGTGAATCAAAGTGAAATTTAATAGTGCTGTTGTCTATATGAAAGAGGATGACTGAATGAATGAAAAAAAAATCCAAATAGAGATCAAACAAAGCATATGCGTTCATCTTCAAGCATGTTAAGAAGTTAAGAAGCCCAACTCACCCAGTCAATGCCAATCCTCAGATGAATGCCGACATAAGGCCTGGTCAGCAGGCTAGCGATGTGCTCTTCTCCCTCCTTTACCATCTTGTCTGACCAGACAACATATCGCTGCAGGCCAGCGTGCTCCTCTATGACTGGGAACTGGGCAGGAGCTCCAGGCAGAGCCAGGACGGGGTGCACAGAGGGAGGGAACCTATTCCAACAGGAGAAGCACAAATCTGCTGGTTAAAAGCTACAGAGAAAAAAAACAGATGAAAAGAACACATTAATTCTTATGTTTACGCCTGGCAGTTGTTATAAAGTTTATCCAAAGCACAATGGAGGGAACATCATGGTTTGGAGCTGCTTTGCTGCCTCAACCTGGGCAGCTTGAATCATTGAAGGACAATGAATTCAAAATTGTACAAGAAATTTTATAGGGTTGGATCGCAAATCATCTAAATAATAAACGTTGGATGATGTAAGAAGACAATAACCCAAAGTAAATCAACAATACAATGGATTATTTGTCTATTATTATGACATGATAAAGGTCAGACTACATTTGATGATTAATTCATGCAGAAATCCAGCAAATTTCAAAGGGTTCGCTAACTTTTTCTTTCCACCATATGTGACCAGCAGTACTGGATCAGGCTGCAGGGCTAACGTACTGATGATGAAACAAACTGCTCAAACGTACTCACTTCTTCATCCACTGTGGCTGATGGTAGACACTAAAGGAAATGCCACCAAACAAGATGGATTTGTCAAACTGCACACCAACATAGTCCCAGAATGGACCAAATGGGTTCCCATCCTGAAAATCATACAAATCAATGAAATAGTAACTTAATAATTCTATAAGAAGATAACACTGATTCACTGTTTTATAACTGGCAGTCCATCAGCCACTAGAGGGCAGCATTTCATACTTCCATTCCTCCACCAAATTCATGGAGACAGAAGCTGAGTCCAGATTTTAGCTGTGTTAAAATAGTAAAAGCCTCCTATATCACAATTTTTTCCATCCTTGTCCAAAACTCCACATCTCCCAGGAATGAAAAAAAAAATTCAAATTAATAGCAGAAAACAGCTGATCATACAATAACACTTGCCAAAAAAAACCTTAATTATTAAAGACTCCTGGATTCTCACCTTCATAGGGCAGGATTTCTTGTCTGCACTCCGTTGTGCAGCAGTCTCATAACAGTAAGCATTCCTCTGTCCTACGGGCCAATATTTTGGAGCCAGTTCCTCCATAAAAGTCTCTAAACTGACCACACGATGGTAGGTAGACAAGGCCTCCAGCTGGAAGAACTCACTGTATGGAACGTGGACCTAAACAGCATAGAAATGAACAGCATAATATAAAATAGGTCCAATTCAGGTTCAGTAAGAATCAAGCAATACAAGATATAATAATTAGGAAGTACAGTCAATGATTTTAGAAGACTTGATCCAATGACACAATTCCAAAACCAGAACCAGTATTTAAATGATAATTGTGCCAAATCATCTTCATCATCAACTGCAGACAAAGGTTAAAAGATTTCACTTTTCTGGTCTTTAAAGAGACAATAAAGCTGGAAAAACTACCATACTTCACTACTGTACTTACATTGGTATAAGGGGGTGTATGGTGGTGGTACACAATCCACGGAGGGACTGCCAGGGTGCGGTTTAACATCTTTGCAAAGGCCAGAGAACCCAGGAAGTGGTCTGCCTGATTTCCAAAGCGACCTGAAAAATTTAGTAACATTAAGCTTAAGTCCTGCTCGTGCAGAATTCAGGACCTTGCGAAAATGAAGGGTGACGTGAGTATCTTTGTGAAATATTTCTTGACACAAAGTAATAACAGGTGTCATGACTGGACTTTCTGAAGCTCTGACTTAGGTGCTTAGTGGATTAACAAACTTTGGGACGGTGACTGAATAATTTACCACAATAACAGAATTTCTATTGCTTTGAATAGTTTTGATTGTCTTTCAAGATTGCATGTGTGTGAGGAGGAGGAGGAGGAAGGATAGTATTTAAAATGTATAAAAGTTGAAATTTACTGAAATTACGTCCCTTTCCTGATTTTTGCGTAAATCTATAGAACTAAATGTGGCTCCTACCAGAGCTCAGAAGAGATTGTGATTTATGATTTTGTGATATTTAACGCCAAATCATTGCACTTTCTTTGAGTAAAAGTTTCATATTGATGCTAATGCTCTTCTGTGCATGTAACACTATTCCGAAATCAAAGTTACAGCTACAAAGAGTGTAATTACCCATGCACGGGCAGTACAGAACGTAACCATTCTCATCCCACTTCACCTCCCCGGCAAAAGTCCGACAACTTTGGAGAACAAGTGCTGAAAGAACATATATCAGCATAACAACAATAAAAGACTGTCGATTCACCGCCATTGTGGTTAATTTCATATCCCAGCATGCACTGCTGCTTCGCCTGTCCGCTCTTCTTCTTCTTCTTCTTCTTCTTCGTTGAATGTATGAAAGAGTTACACACAAACGCCTACCGCCACCTGCTGCACCGGAGTGGGAAAGTCGCATATGGCGTATGCTAAGCTACGTTTCGAATTCTTTAAACACACTCAGTTGTACCCACAGAAAATACAATCACGTATTTAGCTTGTTTGAGTGCTAGCATCTATGACCAACCTTCTAGCCCTGGTCTCAAAGCTATCGCACTCCTTTACTCTTTCTTCTATGTCATATAACAAACAGTGTGACATTTAAAGTTAACTGCTACTGCTGCCCTGACTAGTGGATGCCAGATTAATTCAGTCTAAATAAAACTAAATTACAGTAGGAACTACAACTAGAAGCATGCCCATTAGAACACACATCTCCATCAAGCCAAAAAATTTTGTCTTGTCCTAATAATACACTATTTTAAAGGGAAAGAAACAGGTTTACTTATTTATTTATTTGTTTATTTATTATTATTATTATTATTATTATTATTATTATTATTATTATTATTATTATTATTATTATTATTATGTAATTGCTTCACAGCATAATTTGATCCTGACAAATTGCTTATATTGATAGTCTTTCATGGGATAAATGTGCCTGATTCTTTCAGATGAGACTGGTGTATTATTAATTGTTAGGAATTGACAAATGGAAAAAAAATGCATCTTGCTATGTTAAGAAATTCCTGGATCACCACCGAATCCAGATCAGCACAAGAATTGAATTGGCTTGTTTGTGGGCCACCCTTTAAAAAGTTTGGTCAAAACTGTTTCATAATTTTTTTTAATTTTTTTTTTAAGTAATCCTGCTAACAAACAAACAACAGACATGAGTGAAAATGCCCTTATGGAGGTGAAAAGACCATGTCCAGGCTTGTCAAAAGAAAGGCTAGGATCTTAAATACAGGATGCAGTTCTGCCATTAAAGTAAACCTTAGCTAAAATGACTGTCATATTCCATTATGGAAATAGGCTGCTATATATACAAGTACATTACAGCAAAACTCTTAAATACAGAGTGATGGCACAGCTTAGAGTTAAAAAAAAATACAAAAATGGTAGTTTAGACAGATGCACAACATGATAGATAAGTAAGTAGCAAAGTGTGAAAAGTTTCAGTCCAAAATAAGACATGAACACTTGAAAACATAACACAGTTCTTCCAAAATGAGGATGTGAGAACATAGATCAAGTTTTTCTGACAGACTGACAACTTATTAGAATTGCACTACTTTTCAACTTATTAGCATTCCTAATAGATTATCTGTCATGGAAATAATTAATTGTGTGTGTGCGTGCACGTGCAAAGGAGAGAGTGAGAGAGATGTAATGTATACATCAGAAAAAGACTTGATTTCTCAAAGTCAGCAAAGATCACCATTAAAAATGAAATGAAACTGATAACATTCACCCTGTCTTTAAAAATGATTAACAATGGATGGTAGTGCATATTGCCGACATCTTTAGAGTTTCAAAGAAAGTTGTGGCTTTACACGAATAAACACACAATCAATGAATTCAGCAAATTTGCATTGTTTGCTTGTTCTTTTCTGATCAGTCCTGCAGGCTGATAATCAGAGTGGTCACGTAGAGTTCACGTTGCACAAAAAAAGATCTTTCTGCTTCACCTTAGATTCTCATGAAATCAGATGGAGCCAATCAGTGCTCTGTCCAATGATAAAAACTCAGGAGAAACAAGGAGCAGAGTTGCCAGATCTCTGCCATTAGGTCCATCATTAGAAATTCACATGTGTGCTCAACATGCCCAACTCACTGTGCTGGGTAGGCATGGCAACATATGGCCTGGGTGCGGTCTGAAACCTTTGTTTCTTTCATTTAAATCTCTCTCTCTCTCTCTCTCTCTCTCTCTTTCTNGCGGTCTGAAACCTTTGTTTCTTTCATTTAAATCTCTCTCTCTCTCTCTCTCTCTCTCTCTTTCTCTCTCTCTCTCTTTCTCTCTCTCCCACACACACACACGCACACACAGACACTCACTCAATCTCTCTGTTTCAAATAACACGTCAAAGAGGCAGATGCCAGCATTTCCTTGTTTGACTGAACTGAGTGATAATTGCTTAAATATGCCACATTAAAGAGATAATTATCTGCTGTCAAGAGCCTGAGTAACAAGATAGATAAATTGTGCATAAAATGTATTATCATTACTCCAAGGACAATTGAATTTGGTTCCATAAACCAATTATATTGATCTAACAAATAACACTTGTGGTCAAAAACACCAAAAATGATAAAAGCGCTGTGGAAATGCTATGTCAACTTATATTTTTCTGTTTAAATCTTATGTTTGACAAGTCTTCCATATAGGCTTTTGCTTTGAAGGATACTTTTCTGAGTTAATCCCTTCACATCCTCCAGTTCAGCCAAGCCAGTCTAACGTATTCTCTCTTTCTATTCAGTCACTCTCGTTTTTCTTTTCTCTGATGCTCGACAGCTGGCTGTTCTTTCCCTCTTTTCCTGTGTCGTTCTGTGTCAGCTCCTCCCCCATCCCTTGAACACACACTGTTTTTCATTGTCAGAGATGACATAAATGATAACAGTGCAAATAACTGCAACTTGCAGCCTGCGTATGCGTGAGCGAGAGAGAGAGAGAGAGAGAGAGAGAGAGAGAGAGAGACAGAGAGAGAGAGAGAGATGGTGAACTAATCATATAGTCAAATGGAATATATAAATGTATACACTTTTATCTATTACACCTTTCCGTCTGTACTGGATGTACTGCATTTTCTATTACTGAATGTAATCTGATAATTACAGTAACCTCATTAACAAATAGGAGGAACAATCGCTAATGTTTAGAATGAGATTGTACATTTCGTTTCTGTATAGTGAATTAGAGATATATGTACAGTTAGGAGAGTGATCTAACAAAATTTTTCATTTCCCTCTTTTGATGGTGGATCTGCAATATGTCCAGATACTCAACAAACGGCTTTGAAAACCTGCAGCAGAAGAGCTTGACATTTTAGGAATCATTTACATCTGCATATTTGTTACTCATTTTCTCCTCCTGCTTGTCTTTACATCTGCCTTTCTCACTTTCTGCTGATGCAGAATAACAGGCCTAACGCTGCCTGTGGCCTTTCAGAAGAGGGAAATAAGGTAGTCAACCTCAAACATCCCACCTCCTGTTGACCTTTCACTGTTGTTACTGACAACCGTGCTTTCAGTTCAGCTGGAGCCTGAGAGGTGAGTGAGGCAATGTCACAGATTTATCATGCAGAGACCTAGTACATTTACAAATACTTTGTACTTGTGGAGTACAATTCTTTCCCCAGTTAGTTTCCTGTGACTGATATCTGTCATGCTTAAATGCTTAGTTGATTAATCAATTAGTCAATTAACAGAAAATTAATTGACATGATTTTCATAAGTAGTTAATCATCATCATATTAATATTTTTGCAGATATGCATCATATAAAAGTAACCGGGGTTGGACTGAGCATGTTCAGGGCCTTAAGCACATTTTGAAATTGGGGCTCCCTTAACCTGGCAGCAACAAAATAATTAAAGAATACTTTGTATTATAACAGTTTATATTAATGCAACTTTTTACAGATGTTTTCCAGGGAATTAAAATTTCTAAACACACCACACATAAATGTACATATGTAAATTTGACCTGACGCTATCATATCACAAGCAATTTTTTAAAGTAGAAGTAGAAAGTAACAAAATGTAAAAGTAACAAAACTCATTTTACAGCTTTAATCCATAATCAATTTGACTCTAAAGATGTAAAATAAAAATATTTAGTTTGGATCCCCCTTTGGCAGCGATGTGCTTTAATGACATGGATGTGCAGCTGCACAGGCAGCTCAGGTTCCACCCATGCAGCTTATCAACCTGCTGCAGGCCGTCTGCGTCCTGATACTCCACCTCATCACAAGAAAGCCGGTCCCAGCTGAGATACACTTCCCCGCCTCTTACTGTGTGCTGACCAGAAGTGATCACGCAGCAAATGCTCCAGGTTACATCATGACTACAACCACAGAATGGAATTATAAGATATTTTTAATGCAGCAACATAGTGTGGTACATCATCATCTAAGCAGTTACTGACATACATTTTTTTTTTTTTTTTNTTTTTTTTTTTTTTTGGCAATGATCCCAGCTTTATTTTTTACAGATATAGGAGGTGCTGGTATTATTGTAATTCCCTATATGGTGACAGCATGAGAATATTGTTTTGTAGGAAACTCCAGATTAAACTACACCCAAATATACTGGCTAAACATGGGATTTTCAGTCTTTTTTGGGAACCAAACTGAATAAATTTAGCCTCACCCTGAAACTCTGGCTCATTAAAACACACTTGAGTAACATACAGGCAGGCAACCCATTTTCAAACTCCCAAACTATAAACTGCTCACCCAAACAAAACCATAGAGAAATCTGGCATCAGTAGCACAGGGCAAATTACTTCTCCAGTGTCACAGAGGTCTGTGCCAAAGCCAAGCCGGAGCACTGACTGAGATGGTGATTCTTTTTGTGTCCCAGCGGTTTCCCCATCCTTTCTACGCTGTTTATCACCCATCTCCTCTAATGTAAACCGCCCATCTGTTTTAAACAAAACACATAAAAAATGCACATAGTCATTTCCCACCACTCTGGCACTCGAGACCCTGAAAGAAGGGATTGCTGGGTATTCTGGTGGCAAGGAAATACACTCCAGATGTGATCAAATTGTCCCCCTTCTTAATTGCTATTGTGTTCCCTTATGCTGATTTTGGATCTCTTGGGTTGTTTTGTAGATGGGGAGGCTGAGAGTGGAAATGCTTGCCAGACTTTGATGAGTGTGTGCGTTTTTTTTTTTTTTTTTTTTTTTTGTAGGATAGTGTGTGTCATTATGAAGCTGTGGTGTTAAAATTAAAATCTCTGAAGTAGATGGTGTAAACGGAAAGAGGTAAATTGGGGTGACACCACAGGAACCATTGGGAGATTTGACTACTGTTGTATTCCCGACCACCATAAACAGACACAGATGTTTCTCCTCAGTGCCTGATGAAGGCTTTATTTAAGTGAACCCATCGCTTTCTTCTGTCATCATAACTTCTTAAAGACTGGCTTCCTCATCCTCTTCAGTGAATCTAATCAGGACTGATTAGGTGGTGGTAGCAAAGACATGTAGAGGAGCGGCTGATGTGGAAGCAGTCCCTGATTTACAGTATGTATGTATGAGAGGTTTCTAAGATGTGCTAAAGGGATGAGAAAGAGAGAGAGAGAGAGAGAGAGAGAGAGAGAGAGAGAGAGGAATCAAAGTGAGAATGGGAGGATCTTGGTGCCACAGCATCTTGTGGCGTTTCATCGGACAGTTAAAAATCACTCTGTGACTCTAAATAACAGACCACCATGCAGCTGCAATCAACCTGAATGTGATCCCGCCAACCACACTGCAATCCGGGTAAACAAACAATGCTGTCATGAAAGAAGTCTCCCTCTTTTATATGTGGGGATATTTCTTTTCTTCATTTATCTTCAAACTTGTGCTTCTCTATCATCTATTTTTGTCCACTTTGCATTTGTTTCACAGCATCCTCAGACAAAAAGCTGCATCACACTGCGGCTACAGTCTAAAGAGACTTTTCATATGATGTCATGTTATACTAAAGCAATTCTGATCATCAGAGTGTAAGTTCACTGTAATAACCCTGATGTGATTCATTTAGGCTCATTACCTGTGAAAAAAGTCTTAACCAAAGTGTGTCAGACAGCTCTTTCTTTTCACAATAACTGTGATAATCACCTATTATTCACTAGAGAGGACTAGTACACTTTAAAAAATTTATTAGCTGGCCTTTATAGCAAGTCTTTATATCAGAGCCTTAATAGTGGAAATACTTTCAATTTATAGTTTAGTGTTTTAAAATGCATAAAAAGTCAATAAATCCATTTATATTTAATTTATGATGTATAATTTGAAAAGATTAACCCTGTAAGTCTATAATTCTTTTACAAAATGAAATAAAAGTAAATCCAGCAATTTAATCAAATACTAGTTGATGTTTTGATAGTTTAAATGGTGTGTAAAGTCTAATATTATTTTTTATGTTGGCAGGATATAGGAGATTTATTCAGCTGAGTCATAATGGGTTATTTCTTAAATGAATAATAATAAAATAAACTTAAATGTTTCAATATTAAATTTTTAAGTTAATAACATAAAAAATGTCACATACTTTTTAAAATAAACAAATCTGATTCTATTAAATAAGACAGTAAACGTGAGAAAACGAATATTATTCTTTTCTTTGTGCTTAATATATTTTTTCACAATAGCTGCTTTCAAAAAACAAACGCCTGCTTGGAGAAAACAGATTTTTAATGCGCTTTTTTATATCAAATTTTTAAACATCATCCTTGTCTTTTACAGTCTTTAAATATTATGTAGCCTGAATGTTCATCGCTTCATCCTCCACCAAACTCAGATTTCTAGATTGTTTTGGATCCTGTTGAGCTGCGACTCCATCGACCCCCTCAGATAAAATCCGACATGGATACCTGTGGATGTTAGGTCCTGGATGCTGAATGTCCTCACACATTTATTAGTATTTTCTTCCAGCTCTTCCTAAAATAAAACCTCGCTGTCACTCATCCACAGCATAGAGGAACAGGAAAAACTTGTGGTTTACAGGCTTTCCCCCCAAACATCCTCTGTATTGAACACGCCACAAGGTTTTTGCTGCTTTCTAGTTCACTCGGAAATGTTAAAACTTTTACACAGCGATTAATTTCCCCCAAACAGCGATGAATATCCGTGTTTATTTTGACAACGATATATTTACAAACCGTAACACGGCAGAATCAATTATGGTGAAGTAAGAAGTGAAAAACTATTCATAAAATAACATCAACTATTCATGAATTACAACATAACGCAGGTAGGCTTTCCATGATTTATAAATAAAATCAACAAACTCCAAATCAAACACGATTTTCTCTTATTACAGTGATCACTGATTTGTCATTTCCGACCGACTGTAAACACTAACAATTCATATTTATTTCTTCCAGGTTTTGGAATTAGGAGCAGACGAGCAGCACTTGAAAGCAGCATTATTGAAGACTCTTGCTCCCCCAACCCCCATACTCTCTCTGCACAAACACATTCACCCTGTAGGCCTGGTGGGGCTGTTGGAGGAGGGTTGGGGGTTATGGTGATGAGGAAACGAGTTGATGTGCCCTGGAAGTAATTCTTTCACCTCCCAAAAAAACACAAGGTGAAGAAACGGGACCACCACCACATGTGGGACCCAGAGCGACCATCCACATTCCCACATCCCCTCCCTTCCTCCTCATCTTCCTCCTCCATGCTGTCATTTGTTGACATTTTTACAACACTGAAAATAAATCATTTGACACTGAAGAATGCATGTTTCTAAATTCTAGTTTGCTGTTTTTAATTCATAAATTAAATGTTTTAATTTTTAAACATTTCAGTTATTTTAAATACATAATTTTTAATTTCCCCTAAATATATATTCAAATATATATTTCTTGTAAAAGGTTTCCTACAAATTATGTCCTGAACTACAAGAAAATTTAGCAGCTCAAGTAAAGATGCTAAATTTCATTATTTCATTATACACTGCAGTCAAGATATTTTTTGGACACTTTTTACATTTTTTTCCGTTGAAAAAAGACTTGAAATTTGGGAAAACATACATTCAACTAGTTGAATAAATTAAAAAAAAAAAAAAAAAANTAAAAAAAAAAAAAAAAATCCGGCTGAGTAAGCTTATGCACAATTTTATTCAAATTGTTAGCTGCTGCTGGTAAAAAATTTTTGTTGACTTCTTTTATCTTTTATCTTTTTATTGCAATTAATGCGATTTTTTTTAAATTGTTTTTTTGCAGGGAAGAGTGGCTGAGATAATTTCATGAGCTCATTTAACAAATTAATTATATTAATAAGCCTTGGATTCAATTATTAGCAGCACACAAATAGATGCTAATACGTTAAACTGCGGCTCTGACTATCATAAACAGCAGGAAGTGTGTTGAAATATTACAAATATTCCATCTTAATGTGTCACTACATCAAGCTTAGGCTCCGTTTCAAGCAGCATTATGATTATGGCGGTATTGAAATAATATTTTCTTTGCAAAACTGTTCGGGGGATCAGCAGGCTGCAGTGCAGGTGTATGAACTGGTTTTGGTACTGGGAGGACTGGCTGCTGGCTTCTGACAAACCAGTAAACTGTCCCTGGTCTGAAAAAAAAAAAAAAAAAAAAAAAAAAAAAANAAAAAAAAAGTTTGTGAAAGTGGCCTGACGTCACACTCCCACAATGCTTACCGCCCCATAACTCCGCTGCAGCCTGAGGAGAGCAAGACACACTCAGGCCCCGAATATAGAAAAATTATAGAAAAAAATCGGGAAAAATAATAAAACAACAGATCGAGGGGAGAAAAGAGAGCGGTGGCGTGGGATCTCCCACGGCGGGTTTCTGGTCCGGTCCGGGATGGAAGCTTACCGGGGCTCCATGTGAAATTGACTAATGTGGTGCTGGAAAGTTTTTTGGTGGGTAAACTGCTCGTTTTTTTTTTTTTCCTTTTTTCTGTAAGAACTCATAATGTGGCTGCACGTCCTGATGTTTGCATGTGAGCTTTTCTAACAACTTTATCACCTTTCTATCCGCTCTCTTCTCACGCTCACTGTCACGTCGACGTGCGCGACACTTGAATTGTTACGAATGTTTTGTTTTTATCACGCGATCGGACTTTGCGTAATTTTGCTCATTTTGTGGAAGCGTGCAAGGATTTGTGGCTATTTAATTTTTAATTACGCGATCGCCTCCTCTCTTCCTCTCCCGAGACTTTGCTCGATAAATATGCTGCAAATGTGAATATGAAGTTGAAAAACACGGTGCACTTTGTCAAAGGGCCCCTTTTGCTCTTCATGTTTGATGGTCTTTGCAAGTTTTCGGCGAACTGGTGAGTTTTAAGCAATTTCCGAATATTTATCAAGTGTGGCATGCCAATGCAGAAGAGGGAGATACAGGGAAGGTCCCACGTTGTGTGTTTGCGGGAGGAAAGCTCTGATAAAGTTGCAATAATGTGGAAAATGTGTACATCATGTAGCCTATAGATTATTTTATAAAGAAGATGCTTGATTGATATCAGGCGCCCCAGAAAGCAAATGAAGCCAATGTTTTTGATTGCATGTATATTTGGCCCCTCTGCTGGGTTATCTACACAGTAATGGCTTAATTCATGTTTGTCACCGAGCGGATGTTTTGTGTGTCTTCCCTTGTTCGTGCGTGACTGCGTGTGTGTGTATGAGACAGAGAGAAAACTTGTCCTTGGAAGCGGGTAAATAACCAAAGACCCCACACAAGGGGGGTTGGGTCAAAATGTGGGGGTTCAGTAAATGCACTTGCTATGGATAGCTGAGTTTAATGTACCTTTTTAGTCCCAATTTTGTTAGTTAGGAGTGTGAAAATAAGCAAAAATGATGGAGTAACAAAAAGTAACATTCAAAGTAATATTCCAACTCCTGCAGGGACTTACAGCTAATTTTTAGGTGCTTCATAATGAGTTTAGAGTGACCTTTTACATGTCATTATATCATGTGACATTTAGATGTCTGTACTGCATTAATATGTATGTATATGTATTGTTTTTGTGTTGGACATGGATAATGCATTTTGTGATGTTGAGATGATTTTGTTACATCAGCTAAAAGCTGATATAGTGGAGTTATATACACCTGCACTGGCTTTTTGTGGCAGAAGTACTTATTATTATTGTTATTATTTTCTGTATAATGGGTCATTTCATAAGCAAAATATTTGTGAGATGATTATGTGAGATTTAAGTACAAATTATAGCTCTCTGTTTGCTTTGAATGCTTTGATACAAACTCTACAAAGTCAACACATAACAATTATAATATGTACAAAAATATGAAGCTGTCAGTGGTGTAAATCATGACCTCCAGTCATTATCATACAGCAACTATCATTTATATTAACAGATTTCTGTCATGATTTCAGAAATGATAAAAAATTATAAAGCTTGTCACCCTGATTGGACTTCTAACAATTTAACACTCTTTACAGTATTAATCTACCCCTCAAAAATATTTCAGTCAGACTTGAAAAGATGAACTTTGTTCTGTAGATGAATAAAAGTGGGTGAACAGAGTTTAGGTGGGTTTTCCCTCCACTTCATCCCTGGAGGCGACCATCAGATATTTACTGTTGCAGTGACTCTGACACAAGCATTTTCCATCAAGGCCTCCAGCTACATAATAAGGAAATGGAAATGAGTTTGTCACAAGACAATGCCTTTGTTGCTGCCAGTTGCTGTGCAAGTCGAGACCCATGTGTTAATGTTTGCTGCTCTCTCGCGATAACAAAACTGTTAGCAATGGATTCTCTCCGTGGGCTTTAGCAGATTTAATTTAATTTCACTTAATTTATTAGTTTGTCAGGGACAACGCTCATTGATCAACAGCAAGACAACAAACTGTAAATGAGCCAGAGTTAGCTCAAGAGGCTAATTTTCATCTGTAGTCCCTGGCCAGATGTTAAAAAAGGCACCCTAAAATCAGATAAAACAACATTAGTACATAAAATACCCATTATCAACTCAATACTGTAAAGAACTTCCTCAAGAGATTTCCAAACACCTGGAACATTAAGTGTGGTTGTCGCTATTTTGGATGCACCTAAGGACCTGATGAACACTAAGGATGCGATGATAGACATGCATAGCTTGTTTAATTAGCACTGATAGAGTTCTATCAAATGATCGAAGATCAAAGGTGAAATTGTGAACTCATTCAGAATTTATCTGTTAAAGATTTCCTCTAGATTTTACCCTAAAACTTCACCTCAAGATCCAGTAAATTTAGAAAAAACAGAAAAAAAATTGTTTCTCAATATATGACATATATTTTCTGTATCCATTTTATGTTTTACACTTTACACTTTATGGTCTGTTCAGTTCCCAAACACCAATTTTAAATATTGATGTCATTCATTATTTTATACACGTTTTTTCTAATTTGATCCTGTTATATTTGGTATCTTTGGGATTTTCACTTTAAAATAAATTTCTCTGAGTTTGAACAATGCTGAAAAGTGAACGGTGCACAAATTAACTTAGCAAAGACATCCCCACTGATGGGTCAAAGTTTCAGAGGTTAGGAGGAAAAACTTTCACAAACATTTTAAAACTCAAAATTTTAGACAATAAATATATATTTCATAGACTTTTAAAACAGGATAAAAAGTTACGAGCACTCCAACAATAGCCCCAATTTTTTCTTAAAATGCTCTAGTTATTTAACTTTTTTTCTGAGCCTTAAACACCTGAGTTTATATTTGTTTTGGAGCTTGTTCTTCTCTTCAAACTATTCTCTGCTGGGTCCTCTGAGGCAGCTTCTTCTCATTAATGTCCATGCATTGCCTTACATTACTTCCATGCCCCTGTGGTTGGAGGCAGCACGTTTCATGTTTGCCTTTGTGATTGAGTGAATGTATTCACCTCTGAGAGCTCTCACACATGTGTAGTTGTGATGTGTGTGCTTTGATATATGTGTATGTGTTTAGCTGTGCGTGCACGTGTATGAGCAACTGATGAGATGTGTATGTGAGGCGTATGTGAGCTTGCACTTGTGTGAAGAGAGGGAGGGAGATTAATTGTTGTTTGTGTGCTGGAGGGAGGTCTTCTCTCCTCTGCAAATCCCCCACAATTCCTTCCACCTTTGCGGGCAGCAGCGGTGGTTAGTGGCAGCAGAGACGGCAGTGGCGGCAGCAACAGCAGGCTGATTTCCATGAGAAAAGAGCATCAGTTGGGTTAATGGGAGGGACAGCTTCTGAGGGGACAAATGGTAGTTAATAACCAGGAAAGAATCGGAAAAGCTCTGATCCCTTTCTTTGTACTTCTTCACCTTCTAGAGCACAGGGATGGGATGGGGTGGTGGGGTNGATCCCTTTCTTTGTACTTCTTCACCTTCTAGAGCACAGGGATGGGATGGGGTGGTGGGGTGGTGGAGGGAACAAGGGACACTGGGTTCATGCTAGAATGGATGTTGTTCGCTGGAGGGCTGCAAGAAGATTGTTGTATTTGTTATTTTCTCAGGACGGCAGGATAAAAAACGAGCAAGCCTGGAGCCTGAGAACTGGAACGGAATATGGGGCATCGCTGAGGCGTTCTGTGCTCATGTGTGTGTGGAAGAGGTGCAGTTTTTGTATTTCCACAGTTTGTGTACACACATGTATGTTGGAGTGTTTATATGTGCGTTTAGTGTCATGTGTGTATTACTCAGATGAACAGGGAAAGATTTATTTATTTGTGATTTTGTGATTTTGTGATACGCGAATGTTTCACACACACACAGAGAGAGAGAGAGAGAGAGAGAGAGAGAGAGAGGATAACCATCTATCATATGGTTTACTTAGGGGCAACAATCAGCATGACATGAGAAGTGATTCATTATTCCCACATAGCTGTTGTATTACGATTGTAGTTGACAGTAAAAACATAAAAACAATGAGTAACATGTATTTCATAGTTTCAATATATTGCAACATTTTTGCTGGATGACAATGTTACCATGGGTTTCATATTTCTCCCTCTTTCAGGCAACTCAACTGATATTGATTGAACTTCAAAAACAATCTCAAATTTATAGTCTTTAATCAGTTTACAGTGTGTGGCCTTAATCAGACCCAAAAAAATGCAGTAAAAATTAATAAAACAGATTGTTTTCTTTAGATTATAATCATCCCCCTAAACCCTCTGTAGCGGTGGACACCATTGTCTCTAATGTAAGTTATGAATAAAACAGCAGCTGTTGTGAGTTGAAAATTACATGCTTTCAAATTGTAATTTCTAATAGATTGATTTAGCTCCATCTCAGACTGTGCATAGGCCAAAAATTACTAAAGGAAAAGGGAAACAAAGGAAACTGATTTTTCATTTCCTTTTTTTTTTGTTTTTTTTAAATAAACGTGCATCTGTTTCTTTTTCTTGCATATGAAGAATGTCTGATTGATAAACATCATGTGATTCGGTAATACTTTTCATATCTTAGTTACTTGGAAGTCAATCTGCCAGGTTTTTTTTTTTTGGTNCCTTTTTTTTTTTTGTAGTAAATACAACAGAACATACATTTACTACAGTTGGCAGCTGTGACATAGAGAGAAGAATGATGTTTTAATATGCAATAGACTGAAAACAGACACGCTCAATATATACCAATGTGCACTGCATGTAACACACACACATACACATGCTCGGACATTTACAAGGCTAATTAAAGTTTAAAAAACCTTCACGTTTTCATTTTTATTATGCGCAGACACATAGATCATAATACAGGCACACATGCTCTCGTTTACTCACATACATGTGGAGGCTTTTTGGACCCGCGCACATTCTGACGGGTCCTGCAGTATGCGGGTCAGAAATAGTAAGAGGATGCTAGATGTTTGAACCACATACTGCCACTTTTCCTTGTGGATCTTTTTCTAGGAAGAGCGGGGCAGCTGTGGCTTTTCAGAACCTAGATCCATCCATCAACCAGCACCCATGGTTTACACCACATAACACACACACACACATACACACACACACACACACACCCTCCGTCCTCTCCCTCCTCCCTCCTTTCTCCAAATCCATGTATCTTAATTTCTTTCTTTCCCTCTTGCCTTTTCTTCTCATTTTCTTCCTCCCTCTCTTTCTCACTGTTTTGCCCTTCATCCATCCTTCTCTTCCAGACTGAGTTTACAACCCCCAGGCCACTTCCGCCAGGCTGTCTGCAACAGATTTATTAATAGGCTTTTCTCTCTCTGCAGTAAACACAGCGCTGGTTTAGGGGGTCGTCTCTCAGACGCTGATAGACTTGCACTTAACCTTAGACACTGACTGACTTGGGAATAGAGGAAAGTTTTGACTTTCGGCAGCAGTGAAGATTAAGTCATTTTGGAACCTCGGGAAGAATGGATTTGTGATTTTTCTGGTTGAATTCAAAGGTGTGAGAAAATAAGGTGGAAGATGGAATGCCATGTCACTAAGGCCATTAGCTGAATTTAGTTATATACATTGCAAGTGTGCAGCTCAGCCTATTGAACCTCTTTGATGTACTTGAACTTTTATGTGTGTAATATATGTGTGAGGGAGGAACTGTTGCCAGAGTTTGTACACAGATTTTGAAAGTTAAATTGACAGTATCAAAGTCTAGGAAAGCATGGGAATTGAACAGAACTCTACTAAATAAGGGGAAATATGATTCAGCTTTACATGTAGCTGTTCATCCTTTTCTCATTTGCTATGTGGGAATGTTTGTTATTAACAAGTTGAACATCAGAAACTATGAAATCCAAATAATAAAAATTAAGAAATATAGTAAATGAGGCAGACTCTAAGGCTGGATTTACACTACAAGTCTTGATGCTCAATTCAGATCTTTTGCCTAGATCTGATTTTTTGTTCAGCGTATTTACATTTTCTTTTTTGAAGTGGCTCATGTCCGATGCCTGTATTTATACGGCTTTGACCTGTAGCAGCCCAGATGCAGCTGCACATGCGCACATTTCTGAGACACATATAAACAAAATGTTTCAATGGACTGATGAGAGAACTATTTAAAAATGTGATCATGGGTTAGCAACTTTCAAATGCAGAGAGAAACATCTGATATATTGTTTGAGCATTTATCTCTCTTATTGGGACACACATTTTGTCAAGCGATCACAGAGGAGAAGCAGGTGGAGTTGGAGTTTTGTGTTGTAAAGGGAGCCTGTTATCACGCAGTAACCCGTCTGTTTGACATAAACATACATATCTGATATATGTCCTCCATTTCTTTTTACAGAGAGCTGTCATCGTATTGATCGCTTACATCATCATAGGCGGACAAGGTACCGTTATGTAGGAGTCGGAATGGGAAAGAAATTCCAATCTGTGTATTTAGACAGCAGTCGCATTAGTGGATGTCTGATACGTATCCAATTTATTTCCACATATGCAAGTGGTCCAAAACAGATCTGAGAATATCCGATTCCATGTGGCTTTTTACCATTTACATCTTCAAGAAGCGTATCTGATACATGTCGCATGTGAGCAAATGATTGGAATCAGGTTGCATGTGCGTGGTCGTGTAAATCCAGGCTAAGAGCCACTTAGGAAAGTTGAAGCTGCAGGAACCCTTCAAGAAGCAGCAGAGTGGTAATGGACTAACTGGTCAGGTATCTGCAGACCACCATATGAAACATGACCTTCTGCACTGGTGGCCTGTCATCATGTTGGATTGAATGGTCAGAAAAACGACAGGACATACCTAACGATATGCCCTCATCATGGATATTACAGATGTGCATATGTTCCTTACATACATACATACATACATACATACATACATACATACGTGTTGAGAGAAGAGGATTGGGAAATGAAATCATGGCTCAGATATGTTGTGTCGTGATGTGTTGTGTTGTTGCGGTATCACCAAAAGAAATGGACTGGTAATTACATTTTTGTTGGAGTTAGTTTGATATTTGATTTTGTACTAGGATAGCTACTAAAAACAAAAAGTCACCTCCTTATCTTATTGCTGTTTTAACTAATGATAATAATTTTAAACTTCACTCTAAATTACAACAGAATTTAAATATAAGAGTATTTTGAAGTGATCTTAAAATAATAAATACTCATATCTGTAAGTTTTTAAAAATCTGACATCAGTATTTAAGCTGATACTTATTACACAAATATATGACACACTTTTGATCATGCAAATTTGGCTATGTGGTTAGTTTTGACAAAGATGTACTGAGGCAGGACTGTTCAAAGTTGAACAATAAATTTTAACATAATAGTCAGTTTTGAACAGTAACTTTCAGTGTAAATTAAATGACTATACATAGTTAAATAATTGCTTTAGATATAGCAAACATACCCAATACAAAAATCTTGTGAACTACAATTTTTTGCCAAAAATTTAGGCCAGTACTGATTTATCTGTGATAAGCCAGTACTGGCTAATAACCTGCATTAAAGAAACCGATCTGGAGCCTTGTTGTCCTTTAATAAGCTCTTTTGACTGGCTCAAGAGAGAGGTACTGCTATGGCCAGCAAGGACAAAGAGTGGAATTTTCATCTCACAAAGTTTCCAGAAAATGTGATCGATGACCAGTATTGATTTTTTTCACCAGGATTTCATTTGTTGGCATTTAGATCTTGGCATGTGAAACTTTTGGACTTTGTTTCTGATGATGGTGATAATCAAGAACAAGACTATGTACTGTGATCAAAGACATATTAATACAATAGTGCAGAGCTAACATAATTTGCTTTTACCTAATTAAAATCACTTCATTTCCTGCTTGTAAGTCTGGAGCAGATTTGCTGAAACTGGAGAGTAAAACAGTGAAAACCTGACCCAGAAACCAATATAAAAATCCATTCTTGATCAACAGCATTCCTACTCAGAGATTCTTTGAAGGTGATATGAAGGACTATGACAGTGAAAGCAGTCTGGTGCACTTGTGAGGAATGCACCAGTGTTAGACATGCAAGTATGCACATACAGAGAAAGGAGCGTGGACGCATGTCAAAGTGTTATTTAGATATGGCACGTGACTCAGCAGAAAGTTATTCATATTTTACCGCCGCAGTAATCAGTTGAATATGGATCCGGTCGGGCCAGCCCAGTCTGGAGATGCTGATTTGTGAGTCAGCAAATGGGACGAAACTTGATCCATGTGGAGAGGGAGTGAGAAAGAGGAAGAGAGAAAGTGTGTGTGAGAGAGAGAGAGGTGAGTAACTCCTGACTCACACACACTTGCAGCTACAGTAGTAGGTTCAGGAGATTGTATAGAGTAGAGAGAAAGTGGGAGAAAGCAGAACGTAGCCACAGTGTCTGATGACACATCCCCTCTTCCTTCCTCTGAAGTGATTTTTAATAACCCCTCCACCACCCCGCCCTGCTCAACAATCCCAAACTCACTAAATAATGCCAAGCAAAACCTCCAACTCCCTTTATAAGACAAAAGAAATTGCTCTGCAGCTCAGGCAAGTGTTACTATAAGTGGACTGAGATGCAGTTGGAAGATGAGGAGCGAAAATCAAAATTTCAGTGAAATTCAAATAAATGAGCTGATTAATGAAGTGACAGATTGACTGGCTGAGGATTATATTCAAGAAAAGAAAATGCACCAACTGATGTGAGAACAGAGAGACGCGAGTAGCATCAGAGCGTTGCGGCCTAGACTGGACATCAATTTCCTGAAAACGTCTGTATAACTTTAAGGTAAAATAGAGAGAATAGCAGTTAGACTGAATTCTTGTAAGAAATATGTAAATGTAAATGCACTGGGATTGTTAAATATTCATATCTGTCCATATCATATGCATGGTAGGTTTTTTTGTTGCAATACAACTGTAGGCTTCAGTATTGTTCCCTGCATGTATGATAGCCTGAGGTTGCTTTCACGCCAACACGGTTTAGTACGCTTCAATCAGACTAGGGTTCATTTCCACCCTTGCTATGGTTAGTTTTGGCAGGTCTGAACACAGAAATCAGGTGTGGACCATTACAGAGACCATAAACCGTGAAGCGGTTCGTTAGTAGTGTGAAAATGATCCAAACTAGTTCAGAACCACCTACAAGACAATCTATTGATTTATTGATCACCATCCAGAGAGGACTAGGAATGTGTAGTTAACCTACACCTTTCAACCTACACCTGTCAACTTACACCTTTGATTATTGCAAACCAAATGGATGTTGTCATAAGGTTGTAACATCAGGCTTACCAAACATACTGTATCTTCGGATTGGCGTGCTGAAGGTTAGCACGTTGTTATATGTGCTCAGCATGCAAGGCAGCACATCTTTGCATAATGTAAGGCAATATGCGATTTTCCAGACGTCATCTTGAAAACTTTGTTTTGCTTGGTGTATTGCTTGAATGAAGACTATGACTTGGAGCATATGCCACTTCAGTTGTTTTATGTTATTAAGCTATTCTGGCATAGTAAACTTTTTCCTGTTTTGATTTTGTCACCGCTATCTCCAGATATTTCTGACAAATTACCTAAATTAAGTGTTCTTCTTCTAAATTGAGTTTCTAATTTAGGAAATGTGAAAACTTTGATGTGAAAATGCCATAAGTAAAGGTAGATTTTTCTGGCCATTCAAACAGTCCAAAAGTGATGTCGTGTTTGTTTTTCTTTATTTTCATTTATTGCTTGATAATATTGAATCCTGAAGTCCTTTATTTCTGTAAATTTGAGATGAGACATACTGTATGTAAATCCATTTTTGACCACTCCACTGCAGATCAAACCTTGATATTTTCTGACATTTCACCAAATTGTGTCTGTAGGAAATTTTAACTGCTAAATACCAAATATGGTCTGATTCCTAGGTAAGACAACATTGCATTGTATTAGAAAGGATTTGTTTAATGAAAATTTGCTTTTGTAGAAACATGTTTTCAGAAAAGTGACATATCCAAAAAGTAAAATTTTAGTATTGGTAGTAAAACTCAGGTTTTTACTGACACCAGTATCAGAAATTACTGAATCATGCCCAGCCAAAGTTTAATGAGGTTTCAAGATTTTTTTCTTGTATGATTTTTTTTTTTAAATTGTAAAATGTTGATATACTCATGAGTTAAGCTACAAATGCCTACGTGTAAGCATTCCAAGAATCCAATATCTATTTCCTATAGTCAGTATCCCTCCATCTGACCGTACCTGTTCAAAAGCGTCTTTATAAAGTTAAGCTACAACACGAATGAATCTCTAATTACAATTTGACAGGTGAAATCTGCTAATTTAATATATCTCTAATAACATTTTGATTGGAAAGACTGAATATACTTTTGCCATTAAGTTTTTTAGGACCCTCCTTTTAGGACCCTCCTTACAATTCCAAGTTTTGACCAACATGAAATCAAGATTGTCAGAACTAAAGTTGAAAAATGTCAGATTTGAGTTGACCCCAGTGACTTATGTTCCAATAAATGCACAAATATCACCAACCTAGTCAATATCAGGATCCTCTCCTCTTCCTCATTTTCTGCATCACCTGTTTCCTTGATCGCCTCCGGTTTTTTTCCTGCTCTAACTTTTTTTTTTTTTTTTTTTTTTNTTTTTTTAATTTCCTTACTTCTTCCTTGTCCTTGTCTTCTCCATTCCTTTCCCTCCCGGTTCGCTCCTAACCTGTGTTTTGATCAGTTGCTGAACTCCCTCTCTTCTCCCCATCTCCCCTCTTTTCTCAAGTATACTTCTCTTTCTCATTATTTCCTTCAAGTATACTCATCCTTCCCATTCTTCTCTCTGAGCTTTGATTTTCCTCCCTCCTGCTCTCTCTCTGTCTCCCTCCCTCCCTCTCTCTCTCTCTCTCTCTCTCTCTGTTTCTCTCTCTCTCTCTCTTTCCCCCTCTCTCTTCCCCTCCATGACCATTTAGCAAATTTAACCCCTCACCCACTCAAATACATTCCATCAGCTTCATAAACACACACGTGGTACCACACATGTAATGGTACTCAGAAGTACTTCCTCTTCCCTCCACTCTTTCCTCACATCTCTCTCTTCCTTTCTCTCTCCCTCTCTCTCTCTCAATTTCTGCTCAAAGTCTCGCTGAACAACAACAACAAGTTGGAAAAATGAAAGTGGGGTGACAACTGCGAGAGTCCCCTTTCTGCTTCCCCTCCAGGGCCAGTGTGAAGTTTTCAGTTTGATTGAAGGCCTCTTTTCTGTGGTGTGCAGTGTGAAAGCTGTCCTAATTGAATGATAAAGTGCCCTGAGATGGAGTCCAGTGAATAGCCAACAATGGCCAGCCTGTGTGTGGTAGAGGGATTTTGGTTCACATCCAGCCTCTTCCTCTCTACTCCGAGAGGGGTTCTATTATAACACTCTCTGCTGGACTCAGTCACGTGACGCTGCCTCGCTCACTGCCACCACCGCCANCACCTCTTCATCCCTCCTACCCCCAGTGTGTGCTGGCCAATCCTGTCGCATCGGCCTCCTCTTCTCTCTGCTGGTTTGGTTGGCTGGTCTCATTTTGCCAGCGAGTGACTTTACGTGGCTGCAATCTGTGTGTATGTTAAGTGAAAGTGCGTCTTCAGACACAAGGAAAAAGTTATGAAAATGAATGAAATGACCAGAAAAGCCCTGCAAAGCATAAAAACGTCACGGGCGTTTTCAATACATAGTAGATGTACATTAACTTCACATTAGGTGATACAAATTAGCTCAGTATTGTGCTTAATCTTGGTTTATGTGTATATGTTGGCTCATAAGAGTGTAAATATGGCCCAGCAGCCACATAATGTATTAGCTCATTATCTGTTGTCTTTCAGTTATTCATGCTGGGTTTGACGTCATTCACCTGCTTGCCTGTTGTCATGAAGATATAAAGAAGGCTGGCTGGTCTCCCTTTATTCTCAGCTAGATGGCAGCATGGCCACCAAGAATCCAATCAAATCTTTGACAGGTTTCTGGTTTCTTGAATGGAAAATCTCATATTTTCTGTAATAGTGATTCACAGGGGAATGTGTTGGGGTATGCTGAGGACTAGTCGAGCATTGTGGGGGTTTTAGCCTGTTAGGAAGCAGCGCTGGTAGGAGCAGAGGGGCCGAGGATGGGTATTTAGTAAGGAGCTGAGGTACGGATGCTGGGCAATCTGTTAGCTATTTTACCTTCCTTCTGAAACCTAAACCTTTCTGAGAGAAAGACAGAGCCAGGAACAGAGCCTCCTCACACACACACACACACACACACACACACACACACACACTTAAAGTATTGGAGAGGTAGTGAGGTGGAAGACCACCCTCTGGCATCCCAGTCATTCAAATGAGTGTGTGTTTTTATCTCTGGGGACTGGAAGAAAAGAGAAAGAAAGTGCTGTGTTAAACGTGTTAATGAATAACTCCTGAGCTCAAAACTCTTTCTACAGGGACTCCCTCTCAATTCTCCCTTTTCCCCACAAACCCCCTACCCCGATTTTCTTTCTTTCTTTCTTTCTTTCTTTCTTTCTTTCTTTCACCTGTTAGGGTTGCTCTTAGTTTGCACTCTACATCGCAAAGTGAGAAATAGAATAGTTCAGAGGTTCTCAAACTGTGGTACATGTAACACTGGTGGTACTTGAAAAGCTTACTGCTGGTACACCTGATGGTGACTCTGGAAATTTCTGCATGGAATCATGAAAATCTAGGAAAATTTGTAATTGGAGCAAATAGAATGGGTCTACTTAAGAAATAGTATTTAACTTTAGCTGTTTAACTATAAAGGCAGGAATCTCTGTCTGTCTTTCTGTCTGTCTGTCTGTGGCACCACATTATCTCTAGAACCCAACATGAAGTAGATATTCGGCAGGTTTATTGCTCAGGACCCAAGCACGTTCCGTGTCGCGTGTAAAGTTGTTTGGATGAGTGGTTCTCGAATTGAGCTTTGCTGTTAAAACGTATTCCGTGTGGCAGGATACGCTCCAGGCGAGGCAGCAGGATACGCTCTGGACATGGTAGCATATGCTCCGGTCCAGTGCACAGTCTCAACAGCTCACGAGGACGTGCAGAACAAAATTATGGCAGGCTGCGGCCACCATAAAGTCCGCCCCATTCCAAACAGGCACGTTTTGAACGGACACTGCAGACAGAGCTAGCTATTTCAGTTAAGAATTTGATTTGTTTTGTACATTGCTGAACTTGTTCTGTGTTCACACTGTGTACCTGTGTGGTGTCAGTAACTACCTAACAGCGCACGTCTGTGTGCTTTTAGGTAGTTACTGATGTACGTTTGGTTAGTGGCTTGTTGGTGAGGTGGTACTTTCGTTTTGGTTTGTTCTGAGGTGGTACTTGGTTGAAAAGCTTTGAGAATGACTGGCTTTTGATGCAGCAGAAGAACGTTTTCATGTTCTGTTACTTTCTGTTTTGGTTACTGTAATTTTGAGAATGTGATATTCTTCCAGGCAGTACACATTTATTGGCTTCCTGAAGTGGTTGTTCAGAAATGTCTCCAAAGACTGTTGTGGTTTTTAAAGAATGAGTTATAATATGAACAAACGAAACAAATGAATTAAGAGATACTTGCCAAATGTAATAAAACAAGGCAATCTTTAGTACAAACAAATACATGAGAGATTACATGAGTTACATCACAGTCGTGGCCATGCTCCACTTCATGTACAAAGAAACATGTCTGGCATTCAGCCTGGACCACAAAACGTGTTTTACTAGACAGAAACGACAGACAGAGGTGAGGTTTGAATAAAGGGCTGTTTCTTTTACAGGCCCTTTTTTATTACTTAGCATGATAACAGTTGTAAAAAAAAAAATAACAAAACTGGTAAACCAAACCAATTTATATGAAACAAATCTCCAAGTCAAAATCTAATTATATTCAGCAAAACCCCATAATTTCAGGTATCTTCAGTATGCTGTGAGAACTCAGAATTAGACAAATCAACATTAAATTGTCACCACTGCTGATTGATTGACAAACACACAATCTAGTAATAGATACCTACACATGCGCTATTATGATGCACAGTACACCTGGGCCGTAGTTTAGGAGCTTCCCCTCGCCTTGTGTCTCAGGCTGTGGCCCACTTCTGATCTGTTACCCAATAGGTGCTGTTCTGTCTCAGTACAAAGACTCATCTGTGCGCTGTGACACCGAAGAGACGAGACTTGCTCCATGTCACTGCAGAGCAAGAACAGGTCACTGCGAAATGGTTAAAATGCACGTAAACAACTGAGAACTGCTTTACATATCTTTGATGAAATTCTCTCGGTCTGGTTATAGTTATTTTAATAGGCTTTAATTTAAGGAAAAGTTCAGTTTCAGATGGCATAATGCATGTTCTGTTACGGTCAATTTGCTGTTTTGAACTTAAATGCACCCACATGTACAGCAGCAGCGGCTGTTTAGAATATTAGTGTCGTCTGCCCTTCCCGCTCTTTCATTCTGTTACTGTCATCTTGAAGCTTTCTCCTCTCTTTCATCTCTTCTCTGAGTTGTCTCTCTCTTTCCGTCCATCTCTCTCCTTCTCTTTCCCTCCTGCCTGCTTGTCGCATGGCTGTCATCTGCCTGAAGGTGCCTGCAGCCTCCAATTCTCCGAACGTGATCAAGTTTCAAAAAAATTCAAGGAATGCAAGCTGCCCACTGCCCATTTTTCAAGGCCCTGTTTATGCAAGAATGTTATTTTTACAAGTCTCTACCTACAACGTTCCTCCACTTCCCTACCATTACCCAGCACATCCTTTAAAAATACAACTGGAAAATACAACAAAAAACAAAACAGGAAAATTAGCTCCAGAATGAGACGTGTAAGGGGAAAAAAAAATGCAAAAAGGCTATGGGGGTCTATTGAAACCTGTAGATTTTTATAAACAAAAGCCTGCTGAACAATGCCTGTTGTTTTAAGCTGCGCTGACATTGGCAAACTTAGAGACTGTTTGTTGCTGACCCCATCTGAATCACAGAGAGCCGGTGGCAGAGCAGGGAAACAAAAGTGTGCGAATCCAGCAGCTGGATGGACTGGCTCAGACCAGAGGCGGTGTTTCAATCAGAGCAACAAAATAATGTGTGTGTATGTGTGTGTTTTAAAAAAAAAAAAAAAATTAAACCCTATCGTTTCTTTCTAGTGGCTCTAAAATACACTGAGTAGCTGCACACTTCTTTAAAAGGCTTGGAACCCCTGCTGTTTCTGTTTTTCTGTATACAAAAATAAGCTAACAGAGCAGAAAAATATTGAAATAGATGCAATGTTTAATTTTTTTTTTTATTTAACAGAAAAGAAATTGTCAATAATAATAATAAAAAAAAAAAAAAAANAAAAAAAAAAAAAAAAAGTAGCTGACTGTCCTGTTTGGCTGAGCTTCCTGCTATGAAAATGACTAAACGCAACAAAAATCTGAGGTGTTGATTCTCAGTGCTTACAGCTATTTGTAATTACAGTCAAATCATTGCTTCATGAAGCTTTGAAAAAAAAAGTCAAATTTTCACCATAATCAAGTGAAGTAACCCACTTTTTGTGAATTAATTTAAGCAGGCAGGAATACACAAAGATATCAGATAAATTCACCCAATAATAAATTCCTCATGGATTCATCCGTAAGAGAGGAAGCCAGTGGCTGTAAATGTACCTTATGCATCGGAAAGGCTGTGCTCTTTAAATGTGATGGAGTACAGAGAGAGTGAGTGAGTGAGAGTGAGAGAGTGAGAGAGTGTGAGAGAGAAGGAGGGAGATTGGCCTGACTCCCACTGGCACTGTGCCCACTTCTCTGGCTGCTGTGGGGCTCCTGTCACAGCCAGGACTCCCTGCCAGAAGGGTTTTCCCCAGAATCACCTCTGCACACGCATACACACACACACTCGCTCCTTCACACACACACACAACATACACATACACACATGGCTTACACTCAGTCATGTCGCTCATGTGTTTAGTGTCAACATTTTGATAAAGCTCTGCCAAGCAAATGTATATCCTGTGCTAATGGTCTGACTTGGCAAGTTTTTCACTGCTTGCTAATAAAGAAAATGATATGTTGCTTTAACTGGTTTTATATCAACATCATAAATATCCACTGGTATTGAAAACAATAAGAATTTGAAGGTGTAAATATTTTTTTTTAATCTGTTTTATCATGAATGAACACAGTTAACATGTCCACTGTAACCACTCTCACTCTTATTCTCACTGGTTTTAATTCTAACAACACATGGATTTTTCGATTTCCACCAGGGATTTTCTGTTATTATTATTATTATTTATTTATTTTTGTTTTACTGTTTTCAGCTGATTCCTACCAGATTTTTAATATTCTATATTATCGCAAAAAATAATAATAATAGTAATTCCTGGATTAAAAAAAAAAAAAATTAATATAACAATGAGCCCCAAGTCAAATCCACCTGCATGCTTTACCTACACACACACACACATACGCATCAGTCCTGCAAGCATTTTTTCAGAGTCTGTAAGCCAACACGTTGATAAATGATTGGATAAATAGTCTTTTTCTCACCCCTCAACACGACCGCCACGTTGTTTTCTCCTCAAATTAACATCGGGAGAGACTCACGGCCTTGTTACTCTTTGTTTGTGGAGCCAGTTAATTTCGAATTAGCTTTCACTAAACCAGAACCATCGTAAAGGGAAGGATGTGTGTTAACCAGATGTTTTTCAATGGTACCAGCCTGTCAGAGAGTGAGAGAGAGAGAGAGTGAAAATTGATAATTATAGCAGTGATAATTACAATGACACGATTTTGCATCTGTATTGATATTGCATTGCACTTTGGTGTAGCAGCATTTATGTCTGAGATCACACGCACACACACACGCACACACACTGAGGAGAAACGACTGCTTATTTTCACAAGTGCCTCCCAAACGTGTGCCGTCTGTGGCGACCACCGCAGCGCTCATCAGGAGACGAAGGAAGGGAAACAACTAGAGAAAAGAGGAGAAGATGAGGCTCCTAAATTAGTGCAGGCTGATTTTTCTGGGTGTTTGGCTTGGCATGGAGGAGAGAGAGGGAGAGAGGAGGAGGGGAGGGAGAGAGGAGGAGAGAGAGAGAGAGAGAGATGAAGAGGGAGGATGGAAGGTTGCAGACAAGAAGGAACAGAAGAATGAAGAGAGTGAAAATGAGAAGTGGTATTCATTTATTTTATGGTTCTCTTCTCACCTTAAAGGGGACATATGCTTCTTTAATGTTTTTGTACTTTAAAGCATTGCAAAAAAAAAAAAAAAACTGATTTAAATTAGGAAAATATATTATGTCTCCTTTAATATCGGATATATTTGATGTATTTTCAAGGCTAATCATTAAGATCTGAAATTAACGGGGGTTAGGTCAATTTGTCAGTGCTTTTCTGTTTTTCTCTTTGAAAACAGAGATGTTAACCTCTGTGTGTATTTTGGAGAGAGAGAGAGAGAGAGAGAGAGAGAGAGCATATTTGTGTTGTTCCATTAGACACTGTGTGTGTGTGTGTGGCCTAACAGTCACATTCCCAGTGTCAGAGAGGCAGTGTGGACTTGATGTTACCCCAACAACCCAACTGACCCCTGCATCCTCCTCACCAGCGCACACACACTACACACACTCCACACTCCACAGGACCTATTAGTAGAGGATTACCAAGTTATACCATAGCTAATTTAATAGTGTTACTATTCCGCTGCCGTCGCACTGTGTAGTGTTCTTGTGCACAGACTGTTTACAAGACTAACAAGTTGCACCCTAGCTGACGCCTGTGGCTGCACCATCAATGTGTTCCTTTATTACGCTGCAGAAGGATGATTGATGCTTATTGACCGTGACTGTAAAATCCTCAGTAGATCATCTCCTTTCTGAGATACAAAGAAGCGGTTGCAGTTCACCCAGAAACATATTTCATAAGTTTGTTGTCCTCCAGTTCTATTCTAGTGTGTTTAATAATCTAATGGCCTAATTTAAAAGACTATACAGTGGTTTCACATGCTTGAGCCCAATAAATACAACCCACATACATGTTACTTTACTGACAGTCTTTTCCCAAACATACTACTGGAGTGGTAAATATTAGAATTGTTTTTCCTACCTTCCAGACTTAAATATATATTTTAATTATATACAGGTAGTCCCCAGGTTACGAACGAGTTCCGTGCCCATGGCTGTTCATAAGTCGGATTTGTTCGGAAGTCGGAACAGTTACGTAAGGTGCGTATCTAGCGTATATATTTTATTTAGGTGCGTATTTAGCGTATATATTTTAGCTTTCTATGCATAAGAAACATTAAAGAAACACTTCCAGGAAAGAGAGAGAGAGAATGTGTGTGTGTGTGTGTGTGTGTGTGTGTGTGTGNAAACAAACATGTAGGTTAACACTCGCTCCTTGATGTCTTGCACATCAGAAGAGGCATTCTTCTGTTGTTTTGACGTGTGTCATAAAATAGTGCGCTATTCATTATTACGAATCATTGTATGTAACTCGACCTTTTAATTTAATAGGCTTTATGGCGGTCCTTTCGTAAGTACGGGTCGTTGGTAAGTCGGGTNTTTTAATTTAATAGGCTTTATGGCGGTCCTTTCGTAAGTACGGGTCGTTGGTAAGTCGGGTGTTTGTAACCCGGGACTGCCTGCATTTTGGCAGTGATTTCGTCAGGCACTCAATGCTGTGGTGTTTTTTCTGTGCATGTCTCAGAGATATTACTTGTGGATCCAATTTTAGCTAAGAAATTGTCCCCATCCCCCAAAACTAACTAACTTAATAGATTTAAAAAGGAATTTGTAAGGATTTGGATTCAGTAACAGAATGTGATACTGGACCAATTAGTCAGTATATTTATCTGCACATTTACATTTATTATACTCCAATTACAGCAATATCAAAAGCAAATATTTTTCAAATGTCATGTAAACTCCATAATTACATTGAAATCAATTCATTCCAAGTAAGAAAACTGACAACATGTATTTAAATGTAGCAATAAAATCAGCACAGAAACACTGACGGTTAAGCTAAATTTCAGTGTTTGTCTTTGGGTTGTTTGAGCAGCAGAGTGAGGCAGGGCAGGAAACCCTGCAGGATTAAGGTGTTCTTTGGTAACTAACAGTTAGATGAGCCCTTTCCTCTTCCTCCAGCCAGACCACAGCCTGGGCTATCTTTAGGCGGGACACCAGGGCAGCCGTGCTGGGTTTATGGCCACATCCCGGCCCCCACTGTAGCACTAACTGATGGGATGGGTGAGGGTTTGGCATGGCAGAGGTGAGCTTTAGCAGGGCTCTTCCTCCTGCCCTCCACCGCTCTATCCGCCCCCTCTTCACAAGCAGGAGAGGAACTGAAACCTGGGGGGGGGG
>VXCM01001895.1:85417-165891 GCA_014773175.1 Lucifuga dentata
CCACCCCCCCAACACACACACACACCCCCCGATTCTCCACCCACCCAAACCCTCTACCCTAGGGGTTGTGTGTGTTTCTCTGTTTTCCCAAGGATTACATGAGCCTTATCCAGTTTCATAACAAGTACATACATGTACACACACACAAAGCTGGCTTTGTGCACCGTGCTGTCATCTGAAGACATACATGATGAGGGATGAGGCATAATAATTTGTTTTTAGTCATCAGAGGCCTTAGATGCCAAAAATTTCCATCCATCAAGCCGTTTTTTAAACATCTATAATCGTGTCGTAAAAATCCCAGTTGAATTTCAAATTCAAAATAATTTCTTGAAACCTCTTTTCAATATGAATCAGCTTGTTTTCAGGAATTTTCTAGAACCACACATAATTTTTCTTGATTCTAGTAGTGGTTTTTCTTATTCCGTCTTGTTTCAAGATACTGACTTAAGCTTTTAGGGCTCAACAGGACAAAGATTAAGATAGGATTTCCTTGACTGAACACATATGTGGTTATAAAAATTTGTTTTGTGTAAGCGTGACTGTGATTGTGAATTCTGACTAACGTAACAGGAGACTGTCCCTATCTTGTCAGCACAACTTATTGTTCAGCTCCCCCTAGTGATTCCAGTGAAAAGTTGCTTTTGAAACGTAATTTGCAAATAACATATAATGAATTAAGTCAAAATGTTTGCATTTTGACTTAATTCAGACTTTCATGCAGTTTAAACTAAAGTTTTGTGTTATGCATTTTGTTGAAGCTTTAAAATAGAAGGATTCTGGAGCCGTATTTGGTCTATATATGTTTTTGTTTGCTTTTTCTCTCAGGACAATAAAGATGCAGAGTAGTATTTCCCACTCATCACCAACCATAGCTGTTGGGACTGGGTGAGCAGAAGTGATAAAGAGAGTGAAGAGAGGAGTGACTGAAGTGGAGAGTGGGAGAAGGAGAGTAGTGTATGTGAAGAGACAAGAGGAGCACTTGTTTAACAGAGAGGTAAGAATTTACTTTTATATGTAAAATATTAACTTCAATGTTGCCAAAAGGTTGGAAATTTCACACCATGGACTTTGTGTTTCACTGCAGATTTTTGGCTGTTATCTACCTTCGATGTTCCCGCTGGATCATCAGCTCTTCCTTGCGAGTTGATCATTCTTTCGGAGACCATCCTTCTTTTTCATCAAGCCCCCCTCAACTTCCCACGTTGAGCCTGGAAGGCAGGGGAGCCAGCGGTGAATTTTCATGGCAGCGGCACTCTAGGGCTGCCATGGCAGCTGCTGCCGCTGATGCCTCACACCGTATTACCACACTGACACCGGANCTCTAGGGCTGCCATGGCAGCTGCTGCCGCTGATGCCTCACACCGTATTACCACACTGACACCGGAGGAAGAGGGACGACGGACTGCCACCAAGCTGTTTGGGAGCACCGCCCCGCTGCTGCCACGGACAGAAAGAGAGAGAGACAGAGAGAGGGAGAAAGGGAGAGTAGAGGGAAGAAGGGAAGAAGAAGAAGAAGAAGAAGAGGTTGGAAGAGCTAGTGGTAGCGAGTGTTTGGTGTGCGGGGCCCTGTTTGCCACGCAGGATAAGCTCCGGCTCCACGCTTTAAGTCACACCGGAGAAAAACCCTTCCACTGCTCCCAGCCGCACTGTCCCAAGGCCTTTAGCTCCAAATACAAACTTTTCAGGTACTAAACATTAGTCACATTATTCTGTTCTCCAGCTTTCTCAGAATCCAACACGAGCAAGTTCAGAAATAATACTCAACTTTTTACCCCCTTTTACAAAAAATATGTAAAGCTTTATTTAACCTTCAGAAAGAGAAAAATAAAAAAAAATTACTGTCTCTAAATAACTAAGTCTTAGACTCATTAACATATGAGGAGTTTTGGTTTATGTAGAATCAGAGACGATAGTTCCAAACCCCATATTGGGTCCGAAATGTAAACCCTTGTAACTCGTTTATGTAGGAGTGTAAAGACCCAAGAAACACCTTCATATCTCACATTACTCAGCATGTGTGATAAAAGCTGACTGCATAGTCTCTTTGTGTTCCTCTGCAGGCATATGGCCACACACTCTCCACAAAAGACCCATCAGTGTTCCTTCTGTGAGAAAATGTTCCACCGCAAAGACCACCTGAAGAACCACCTGCAGACACATGACCCCAACAAGGAGGCCTTCAAGTGTGAGGAATGTGGCAAGCACTACAACACCAAGCTGGGATATAAGCGGCATGTTGCCATGCACTCTGCCACAGCAGGAGATCTCACCTGTAAAGTGTGCATGCAGAGCTACGAGAGCACACCGGTGCTCCTGGAGCACCTCAAGAGCCACTCGGGGAAGTCTTCGGGTGGCACCAAGGAGAAAAAACACCCATGTGACCACTGTGATCGTCGTTTCTACACGCGGAAGGATGTGAGACGGCACATGGTGGTCCACACGGGCCGAAAGGACTTTCTGTGCCAGTACTGTGCTCAGCGCTTTGGCAGGAAGGACCACCTGACGCGTCACGTGAAGAAGAGCCACTCTCAGGAGCTGCTGAAGATCAAGACGGAGCCCCCGGATATGTTAGGTCTTTTAGCATCGGGGTCACCACCTTGCCCTGTGAAGGAGGAGCTTAGCCCCATGATGTGCGGCATGGGTCCAAACAAAGATCCCATGATGGGAAAACCTTTCCCAAGTGGGGCCCCTTTTCCAATGGGCATGTACAACCCCCACCATCTCCAGGCCATGTCAAATTCTGGAGTGGGCCATCCCCACACCTCCTTGATGCCTAGTACCCTGTCTGCAGCTATGGGTATGGGCTGTCACATGGAATCCCCTGGACCGATTCACCCACACTCACATCACCACCACCATCATCACCACCACCACCACCACCATCACTCCCCTCCTCTGCCCCCACACCACCAACCTCCAGCTCCCCAGCAGCAGCATCAGCCCCAGCAGACCCCCAAGTACCAGCTGGGATCTACCTCATACCTGCTGGACAAACCCTTGAAAGTGGAGATGGAGAGCTTCCTCATGGATCTGCAGAGTGGATTGCCAGGTCCAGTTCCCTCTTCAGAACCTCACGCTGCTGCCTCGCCCCCCAAGGACGGACTGGAGCCCACCTCGGGCCTGGCAGACGAGCTTTGTGGGGACCCCCTCCTGTCCAAGAGCCCTGCGGTGATNCACCTCGGGCCTGGCAGACGAGCTTTGTGGGGACCCCCTCCTGTCCAAGAGCCCTGCGGTGATCGCTGAGTCTCTGTGTGCTGCTAACATGGACTTTTCCCACCTGCTAGGTTTCCTCCCCCTCAACTTGCCTCCCTACAGCACCCCTATGAGCACGGGAGGGCTGGTGATGGGCTACACCTCATCTGCGACCTCTTCCTCCTCCTCCTCCTCCTCCTCTTCCTCATCTCTTCATGCTGCCGAGCCCCACGCTGCAGCAGTCGCTGCGGCAGCAGCTGCCATTGCCACAGCACCTCTTACCTCTTTGCAACCACAACCTCAGGAGCAGCAGAGCTCCGGTGGGGGTCTGGGCCTCGGACCCCTGCACCCTCTCCCACCAGTGTTTAGCTCCAGCCTTAGTACCACCACACTGCCTCGCTTCCACCAGGCCTTCCAATGAGAGAGCCAGCATTCTGCCCAGCGGAGATCGCCTTCACCCCAGCATCTGCTCAACTCAGCTCAGCCTGGCTCAGCAAGGACACTTTGGGCTGTGGTTCCTTACAGGGCCTAATCAAAGGGTGGAACATTAGAATAATTAAATAAACAACTGAACACTTAGAAGCCTTAAATGAAAGCGCACAAAAGCTTTTGATTGAGCCTTAGAGGAAGTTAACCCCTTTTATTGAGTAAAAGAACAAAGGTGAGAAAAGAAGTTGAAGCAGCTTTTATTTGGGCTTTCTATCCTATAGCTATAATGATGTATTAACCCAACTTTTATTTCCATTTACTTCCCCTTTTATCCCCCTTCCATCCTGTTTAGTAGTATAATAGAGGGCAGGATCAGTAGGCCAAAAGGCGTGGTACTGCATACTTTCTAAAGTAATAATATTAAAAAAATCAAAGATAATTTTAGTGATGATTATCTGTCTTGTTGTGACCCAGAAAAATATAGTCTGAAGTGGATATTTTGTTTTTACAATATTTTTCTTTTCCAAATGTAAAAAAAAACTTGTTAGATTGTGTCCCATGAGTTTTAAACCACCTGGTATGATAATCTAAACTGTCATGATGAGTATGTAGAGGAGAGAGATCAGGTGAAGGAAAAAAAAAGAGGTATAGACATATAACTCAAAAACCCTCCTCTAGATGGCCAGGCTAGAGCCACAAAAGCGACCCCACCTATTAAAAAAAGTGCTCTTCAAACAAGAAAATAATAGATTGATGTTCTTATTATTTTCTTTTAACTGTAACTGATGTGCATCGGCTCCTAGAGTCAGGTCAGTTTTAATGAAAGTAGCTCCCTAAAATGAAAAACAGAGACCATGTCATGGTTGATAAGAGTTCATCTGTTCCCTGCCAAATGCAAAGGCCAGTCATGCACGGCCACACATTTTTAAAGCAAAGAAAAAGAATGAAATATGAACGCGTGTGAGTTGGTTGAAAATTATGTATTGTCATGCTGGCTTTTTACTTTTCCTCAAGAGAAGCACTTTTTATTAGCAGAAGGCACTTCACCCAGGAATCTCTTCGGGAAACCTTTTGTCTCCTTTCTTGTGACTTCTAGAGGTTTTCAGTGCAGAGGCCATCGACAGGCCATTCACTTCCCCACTTCAGTTCCTCGTAAGACCCAGATTCCACCTGGTTTCCTTTGTGAGGACACTTTTTCCTTCAACTGTCTTCCTTCGAAACAGTTATCTCTAAACCTTCCATTGATAATATGTTGCGGCTGTCTCTCGGCTGCTCAGTATAGCTGAAACACAGAAGCAAAGTAGGCAGAACTACAGGTTCCAGAAGTATTTTCCCCCCATTGTGGAGTCACATTTGAAAGTTTTATTCTGTGTTATTCAACTCAGAAATTCAGATGTCTTATGGATAATTTATTAATTTGCCGTCTTTGTTGAGCCTCCTGAGGCTTAGAACCCCAGCCAGCAAAGCCTTTGAGTTTGTAGAGACGTTCAAGCTTCTGCGCAACAAGGTACAGCCTAGATGATTTAACAGTATGATACTAAATAAATCAAATTTATTTCTTAGAAATAATGTTTTCCATTAGGTTGACATGGCAGATGCCTGTAAATACTACAGTACCATCATGAACACACCAGCCAATTCCACAAACCTGAAGTGTCCAAACACTGCGTTGTAGTTGAGGAATTTTGTATCTTTGATGTTTTATCAATGAACATAATATTTTTTTCAAGTGTCTCATTGTTTGTACTGAATTTAGCCAGTAGAATTTTATGTCCATCCAAACCTTGAAAGCGACTGTCCAAATGACAGTCATCTGACATTATCAGTGGAGAAAATGCAAAGAAATGCTGGTGACCTTAAATACCTTCTGCCTACTTTGCTCTTCTATTTCTGAGTGAAAAACAAAGACATCTTTTAAAAAGATACATCATGGTAATGGTGAACCCTGACATATGTGAATGGTAAAAACAAAAAAAACAAAAACAAAAAAAAAAAATTTACAGTGAAAGTTGAGGAAATTGTGTTAANGTAAAAACAAAAAAAACAAAAACAAAAAAAAAAAATTTACAGTGAAAGTTGAGGAAATTGTGTTAAAGAATGTTATTGCAGTGTACGAAATATCTCAAGAGAAATGAATATTATAATTGCTTTTATCTCAGTAAGGTGTATTTTAGGTAGACATATGATGTTTTTTGATGTCTGGCAGGTTTACATTTGTGTGTATCTTGCATTATTGATCAAACGATGGATGAAGTATTAGCTTTCCCTTTAGCTTTCTCTGTCATATCCAGTCTTTACCTTTACATGTACTTGAGTTAGTACAGAATCAGGACTGTGGATGGAAGTAGCTATAGAAGGCTGTTAGTTGCATAATAATCAATTAGGATTTGAACTAGATGAACTTAGATTGTGTCATAGAAATGTTTGACATGGATGACTGTAGGTCCAGTTGAATATTCAACCTCTGCGCTCTGATGAAATCCCAGCTGTTTTCACTTCAAGCTCAGGGGTCTTATGTCTTGGATTTTTTTAGATCTCTTTCTTTATTCACCACCAGCCTATAAAAACGAAGCCCAAAGTTAACCGAAGCCTCAATGTCAGATATTTAAATGACATTTTTCCCCGTAATGTCCTGTCTGTGGCAAGACCAACACCATTCAGAAATAAATGATAATCATGCATTTGGAGTGTAAATGTCATTCAAATCATAGGAGAAAACATGTTCGCTTTGCCTTTATTGGTCGTCACGCCACAGTTAAGCCCCATTGACATCTATTAGTCAGTTTACTATGATGAAAAAGTAAAAAGAAAAACAAAAACAAAAATGTTAAAAGTACCACAAAAAAATAAAATCCATATTGCTGCTTTTAGCTACGGTTGCTGACAGACAACAGCTGTAGACCACTAGAACATTTCAGTTTCGTTTTGCTAGATGTACAGTGAGCTGAAAACATGCACAAAACCAACCGACGAACCGTTGATCAGCCCCGCTCGCCCTCCCTCTCTCAGCTGCTCCTTCAAGTCAAAGGAAAAGGGTCTGAAAAGAGGGCGATACCCCAAAACGCAGTCACCTGCCCGAGTTTTGACATTCAAAGCACGAGAGTAACATGACTGACTGACTGGGATATCGCTTGTAGACATATTTGTTTGGTTTTTTTTTTTTTTTTANTTTTTTTTTTTTTTTTAAATTGTCATATGATATATTATTTTCTGTTTGTATAAAACAGGACCTCAAAACAACACAACACATCACCTCATTTTTATTTGTTTGTTTTTCTTACCAAAACCTGGGGAGAAGAAACTACATTTTTGCACAATTGCTTGTTATGAACTTCTACGAGTATTGTCCAATTTTTTTTTTTTTTTTTTTTTTTNATACTGTAGGCTTATTAACACCCGCTGATCAGCAGCCGATGGCCCCTGTATGTGAGCCAGGCAGATGTTTTCCTGTCAGGTAGGCCAGCTGATACTTCAGAATCAGCGAGCACTGATGCAGAAAAAGTTTCCCCACAGTGTAACTGTTTAATTACCATCATGTCCTTAAAGTTGTGAACTATAATCTGACACTTATTAGTCTACCCTCTGGAAAGTCATTAATTTGATGATGACTTCCCTAACAGAATTTTACATCAACAAGATCAAAAAATTTTTATTGATCCTAAAACGATAGCTGTCGGCACCTTTTTCTTTTTTCTTTTTTTCTTTCTGTCGGCACCTTTCTGAGAATTAACGATATACTGAGAAAACAAGATTCCAATTTGATCTTTATTAAGAGTTTAACAAAAGGCCGTTTTTCAGAAAAACCCTTTTGGATTAAGCCAAATTTGTAGCAATCAAATTGAGCATTTATATTTTTGTAACAAATAGTATATTCGCTTAGTCGTAAAAAGTTAAGAAAAAAGCTTTTGGCATGTATTAAGTTTGTCCTCCCTGGGTTTCTGTGAGCTAATCTGAATTCTAGCACTTTCAACCTTTAAAAAAAGAGTATTTTTTCTTTTAAAATTTCTGCTTATATGTTCATATGTTTTTAATTTTGTATTGATCCTGTATATGTATGTGCCATTAGTTTGATGTGTAGACTTTATCAACTTTTGTGTATTTCTTTCCTCCAAAAGAATAACAGTATTTTTGATAGAATTTTCACTAATATCCTTCTATATAAGAGCTCCCCTGTGCTCTTCCTCCTTTAAAACGTTTTTTGGGAGTAACCAGCTTTGCCTTCTCTCTTGCAAATTTATCTAATCAACCCTATAGCCAAGTGCTAGAAAGAGAACTTCAACAACATTATCTGTTATTCTGAAGTGCTGAGAAACGAGTCTGTTGTCAGTCGAGTGTCAAAGCCACAACCTGACCACAACCTGCCATGCATATTGCAACAGAGACCCTTCTACAGGCCATTTTTAGACCATGTAACTGAACAAAGATGAACTTGGATGGCACCCCAGAATGCAGCACTTAAAGCTGGCAGCCATGGTCTCTAAACTTCATACATGTGAACAAATTGGAAGAGGGAAGCTGGAATAAGTCCGGCTCAGACCTGTGAATTAGAGGCACCATTGTGTTGCTAGATTTCCTAGTTTTGTTTTCCATTTCTAAGTGGACAACTATTACCTGTGGCTTTAAAGGGGGATTCCACAGATTTTTACAGATCAAATTCAGTTTACTGGCCATATGAAAACAACTGTGTAAAGGCTTTTGTTGCTGTAGAGGATGCTGTAGGTTAGGGAAGCTGACCTCAATGACATCACAAGGATTACTTTGTGTTTTTGTTAGACTATTAAACTAAAACCACTCCTCGAATTTGGGTGCATTGAATTCACTTAAAAAGGGATAGGAGTGGCTTTAGTTTTCAGACTTCTTCAGCATCAACACTTGTTGTCTAAAGCACCAACAGGAAGTAACCCTTGTGATGTCATAGAAGCCCCTGAATTTGCACATCTCTCTCAAATTTCACGAATGCCTTTACACAGTTGTAACATGCCGAATAGTGCTTCCCATCATCAATAAAGTAAATTATTTTAAAATTGGTGGACACCCCTTTGAAAATCTAAGTTGAGTGAAAATGAATAAGACATTTTAAGATGGAAGTTAAAAAAAAAGGGTCACAATGTGAAGAGCTGTTAAAATGGAAGTGTGGTCAGGTGGTTGCTCATCCGTGGTTCCAGAGCGATTTACTGAGAAATGGGTTGATCAGAAACATTTATGATGAGATCAGTCTGGGAAGGTGGGCCCAGTTTTTGGACTCGTGCATTGATCTGATGACTCTGAAACACGTGACCCAACAGGATCCTGTGTTGTTGTTCTGTTCTTTAGCTTGGCTGTAACTCATTACCTCGCCTGCACCTACTAGGGATGCACTTATCCTCACCTCTTCCTCTTTACTAGTAGGTGCAGAAAACAAATATTTTAAGGGAATTTGTTCATCAGTTTAAGTCTGAAGAACTGATTTAATATTGCTCTCTCTCTCTCTCTCTCTCTCTCTCTCTCTCTCTCTCTCTCTCTCACACTCTATTTGCTTTTAGTAAGAAACTGGGTACTGTCTGATGCAGGCAACATCCACGTGTAGTTTTATATATTTCTAGCTTAATGTAAGTCTTGCATTCCAACCTCTTTGTATATCTCGTTTAGCAACATAGCCCATTTTATTTTTATTACATGCTATTACAGCCACCTCTGGAAAAAAAAAATAAAAAGGTGAAAGAAAATGGAATATTCACACTATTTTATATAACATGGAGTTTATCAACTACAGGGAGAATTATATAAATGATGTGCTTTGGAGAAAGAAAGAAAAAGAGAAATCTTGCTTTTTTGTTACATATCTCACATGCAATCAGTTGCTGCAATGTAAAAGTGACAGATTTGTATATTGGTTGATCCAAAGAGATGATGAACACAACAACAGAACTATTGACTTATTGTACAGTGCAGTGTATCTTTGCGTTGTCATGTGTTATGTTGAATTGATTAAAAGACAAACCAGCGGTTTCATAACTTCTTTGCGTTCTTTTCAGATTTTTAATTTTTTTTTTTTTTTTTTTTTTTTTTNTTTTTTTTTTTTTTTTTTTTTTTTTTTTTTTTTTTTTTTTTTTTTTTGGTGCAATTCTGGTAAATTCAATAAAACTGGTTTTGGGTAAAAAAAAAAAATTAACAAAACACAAGTAACATACATTTTCACTGATATTACCAGGAATGCACAGTAATATATATATATATTTCCATGTTTTTGTCAGTTTCTTCAAAAGTAATATGAGTCCCAATGAAAAAAAAAAAAAAAAAAANGTTTTTTTTTTTCTCTTTATACCAGTATGAATATTATACTTGTTCAGCCTTGGTGGAGGTATAAGCTCTAATGAATGCCCTTCTAGTTCATTATTAAAACTTTTATCTTGCCTGAGTCCCTATAAATGATTAATATTCAACCAGATACATAAACAGCCTGGGGCTGATATCTGAGCTATGAAATTTTAATTTATTTATACCATTAGGATGAGTGACTTCATCTGTCACATGCAGTTTAAGTATGTTTCACTTAGTTTTTTCTGGAGACTCAAAAAGCAGAGCCAGACTTCACTGAATAAAATTTTACTGGAGGACTAGCTACTTATATGTAAAGTAAAAAGTCATTAAATTTGATTGAGGATTAAAAATAAGGCAAAAATACAATTTCTAAGAAGTGCATTTGCAAAAAAAAAAGTGAATTACTAGAGAAAAATGGTATCCAAGATTATCATAGGATTGTCTCGACTAGTGGCTTGTGTCCCACAGTCTGACCCTCATGCTGGATGCAGGTCTGGATTATGTCTCAGAGCTGCACTGCTAGACTGCATGCATAGCTGAGTGTCAAGACTGCCCTAATTATAGTTCTATGGAGCTGACCTATACTTACCACACATACACTTACTGGATGCCAACTGTGCCTTAACTCAAGAATAGAAGCTCCTTTGCATTTGTAGAACCTAGAAAGCTCGTAAAGAGGATTTGAGCAGAATCCCACAACATAAGACTCTAGAATTTGATCACAGCCTTCCAGACACTTGATGTTTCTAAAAAAGACAAAACAGAAATTAACACTTTTACAAACTGTAGAATGAGCATTAAAAGAACCTCGAAGCTGATTTTCAAATTTAACTCATCATCACTTTATTGTTTTGTCACTGTACATTTTATAACGCCACATTCTGTAAAAGAAACAGAGAAAAAGTAACAGAAACAACCTCATCATGAGCATCATGCTTTTGGCTAAAACAATGACAGCATCATTACAGAGTGCGCCACAAACAGCGAAACGGAACGATATGAAGCCGTTTTCTTATATTTACATTGCAGACCCTCGTTCACACATACACACGCATGACTTGGGCCACTTAAAAGTCTGTCTATAAAAAAAATCTACCCTGGTATTTGCATTTCAACACCAGGAGAGGAGTGTCTTTCTGTCTTTACACAAGACAGCAGCCAAGTGTGAGAGCTCACACATTCTTTAACATAATACAGAGGGCAAAGAATGGACAGAACACAGCAAACAAGGGACGAGAGAATTTCATGGAAAAAAAAGGGGCAAAAAGATGAATGATCCATACATGAAAACACACTCTGAGGCAGTTTATGGGGATTTATGAACTAGTTTTTTCCAATACGTTACAGTTTAGGCTTGTTTTATCTCTCAAAGCAGCTCACTAATATCTCAAGTATTAGGTAGATGTGATAATGAGGGAAGTCATAATGAAGGAAGCAGCGAGCAGAGGATGTCATCCATCTGTCCGTTCATTCAGCCGAAGTCTTTCAGCCCTGGACAATCAGGGCTGATTTAGGCACCACTCTGACATAACAACTTTAGCTCTGTGCAAAAATGCCACTAAAACTCATCAAGTGATCCATCCATCCAGTTTGATGGCAACAGCTGATGCACATAGACTGGAGCTCAGCGTGTGCCCTAGTTTTGTGATTTGAAGAGTTCCAATATCAGTTGCAATATTAATAAAAACAATATATTGCCTGTTTAAAAGGAGGTTTGGATACTTGATGTCAATGTGCTCTTGCAGTTTAGGCTTTAGTAGAAGCTCTTTGTGTCTGGATTAAAATCTGGGCCAGAAATGTTCACCACTGACTTGGGAAAAGACAGGATGAAAACATTTTTTTCTTTTTTTTTTTTGCAATGCCATGAATAGTCAGCCCAGTGTTGTGCAGTACAACAACCACAAAGTGTTTAACATCCTCACAAATTCAGCATAAGCAGCCTGTCTCTTTCAACCCAGCAAAGCAAGAAGATGTGTGCTGTAAGCCTATATTAGATCATTATATCAATATGGCCAATCAATTTCACTGATCTATACAAAGTAGTGTTTTTTTTTTTTTTTNTTTTTTTTTTTTTTGTTTTTTTTTTTTACATACTGAGTAATTGCGCAATAGATTGGGTTATTCCTATATTATAACTGATAATTACTGCACTACGAGAAGCCCTTAACCTGAGTTATTCTGAGGCCACAAATATGAAAGGAGGTCAACATAGTGTGGGCTTAAATAAAGATTTGTAGTGACCCACAGCCTAAATACAGTTAAAAGGCTTCAGATCTCACTAAAAATTGTTATAAATCAATGGTGGATCTGGGGAAGGGCCAAGAGGGGCCGATGCTCCCCAGACAACAAACTCGACCGCTCATGGCCCCCAAAAATGTCGAGTTGGAATTTTTTGCAATCATACAAATGCAACACTCAACACAAAAGTACAAAATTTCGATTTGATTTTGAACATTGTGTTTTGCCTCTGAACCCAATGCAAAGCAGTGAGTGAACCAGTTTAATATTTGTTTTGAGAACAACAAAGGTGTAATGTAACTGCCCCCCCCCCCAAAAAAAAGAAAAGCTCAGTGAAAATGGTTAAGAATTGCCACTGTCAGAAATATATAATACTTGTACTGTTTTTTGGCAAGTGTAAACTGGAAAAATCTGTAATGCAAAATGTGGTTAACAGCCTTCAAAAACACATATGGTCAAACTGTCCTGATCTCATTGGACACCGCGAGTTTTCCTGCAACGCTTCATATTTATGTGTCATTCAGCGATAATATTTATAACATAGATCAGCACTTAAAGAAACAATCTCCCTACAGTATCAAACTGCATCTTGTGAAGTCTAAATGACAACCATCAGCTGATCTTACTGGCTTTCACGTGTACATTATTTTCCATAATGTACACACAGAAATAAATCATACTGGATTCAAACTTGGAGGAATATCTGAAATGAAGCATCATGACTCAACAAGCAGGAATTCTGCTCCTCTGTCTGTATATGCATAGTTCAGCAGGCCAGCGGCTCTGCTTAGGCTACACTGATGGTTTATGACGGGGGAGGGNGGGGGGGAAAAACATTTTACACTTTTGCAAGTCACTATTAAAAAAGCTTTGTAATCACATTTACATTGTAGAGCAAAGAGTCTATACATTTTCAGAACAAAAGATGACTCCCTCCTCCTCATCATTTACATGTTTTGACTCTATACAGCGTTTTCTTTTTTCCAGTGGCTTCATCCAAGGAGTCCACAGATTCACTATGTTCACATATTTTAGCAGGTTCCTATTCAATGCCATTCAGTGTCTTTTATGGCAAATGAACCAATATTCTCAGAGATCATTTTTTTGGAAGGAGAAATTAATAATTTGATTATAATTGTGGTTCACGTTGTGGTTACACTACCAGCACATGGAAACTCAAGTAAAAATAATAGAAATTTTTTAATAACCTTTCTCATGTTACAACCTCTCAGCATAATTTCAACCTAACAAACTAAAGGCCATAACCACAGTTAGATCCCCAAACCTTTCCTTGATCATAAAAGTCTCTGAAACAAACCAAAAACTGAAAGCTACATCTGAAAACAGCAAGAAACTGAAAGAGTAAAGAGAGAATTCATGTAAAGAAATGCAACAAGACCAACTTCTCACATATAGACTGAAAAGACCGATATAAATCTCGTGATGACAAAAGTAAAAGTCTGGATAAGTTAAGCTTGCTTGACTCCAAACAAAAAACTAAAAGACAAAACAGAAATGTGCACAAACCATCATTTTACATACTTTGGCCCACTGTGTTGTGTGCAAGGTGAAACAGCAGAGTACAATAACTGTCCCATCAGAGAAAAATTCATTCCATGTCTCTGTCTTTTAAGGAAAGGAGGAAAGGAGCGAGGCGAGGGAGAGAGAAACAGCACAGCTGATTTATCCCTGCCACCTTGCTGTTCTTCCCCCGAGGCCAGTGGGTGGGGAGGACGCACTGTAAAAAGCCCACCTCACGTTCCCTCTACACACAAGTCAGTGCTTGCTTGACATGAAGAATTAAAAATATATATTAAAAAAAAAAAAAAAAAAAAAAAAAAAAAANGGGGGAAAAAAAAAAAAATCCAACAGCAGCAGCGACAGGATGGCTCAGTCAATCTTGACGGCGGCATAGATTTTCCTGATGAACATGTAGGCGGCGTAGAAGCCAATTGTGCCCGTTAGCAACCAGAAGGACAGAACCATCAGGGCTGTGTAGCCGAAGTACAAGAGGGAAGGGATGAACTCCACGATGTCCAGCTGGAGAGAAACAAGGAGAATCAACATCAATATGCTCATCATCCTTTATCTTTCTGATGACTGTTACCACTGATCCGTGATAATACTTTCAATAGAAACGTTTTTATTTATGAAGCTTCTCAGATTTCCAGTAGATTTTTCTAATTGACTTTTAGTTTACGCAGAAAATAAGGTGTGTGTGTGTTTAACACAAGTCTACAACAGTTTCACATTTTCTTCTACATTATTGATATCCTTTAATGCCTCAACTGCAATTTTTAGATTTTGCAGGTCAAATAGCGTAAAAGTATATTAATTTTTTTCATCAAAATTTGTGTTTTTTTTTTTTTTGCTACAGTGCTTATTTTCTGCATAAATCAGAATGTTTATAAGAAAAGTTAAAAGGAAATTTTCACAGGAACTTCCAGGCTGATTTAAAGAAAGGGGTCATATTATCATCACTATTTGCTGCACAGAGTCAAGGAAGAATATCTTGAGGACATTTGAAAAGACACAACAGCCTACGGGTTTTCACCTTGTTGACAAAGTAGAAGATAGCGTAAACAAGAACGTAGAACGCCGAGCCTCCTGAAACCAGGAAAGTCCTCCACCACCACCTGTAGTCCTGTGAGTGAAGACAAACAGAGCACAATTAAATAGAACGTATAATATGGGCTTAAATTGCTTGGCTAATTACTTTGCTGATCTCTTCATAGTATATCTTTTTAAAATCATATTGAAAGAGTATGACAAGTTACAGCTGAATTCTGTGTTCACACTCACCTCTGCACAGAGCTGGAAATAGACCATGACAATGCTGATCTGAGAGCAGGAGACCACCAAGATGATGAAGACCAGGAACAGGAAGCCAAAGAGGTAATAAAACTGATTCTCCCAGATGGCCTGTAGGTGGCACCACATACATTAAAGCTGACATTACTGTACACATGAGGACTATCCTACTCCATTACCTACCTTTGAATTTCAGGAAATACTGATGAAGATAAAGTGCTAGATAAAGTGCATTACACATCATCCCACAGTGTACAGCTCCTCACAGGATCTATCAGGTCTCGTTATCCTCAGGTCTGTTTCGAACTGGTTCTGACTGTCCTTGGATAGGGTCTGTTTTTTATTTTTTTTATAATGAATATAAGCATGTCAGTTTCGGGTAGGTTTTTCCACATGAGAAGTTGTACTCACGCTGAAAATGAAGAAGAGCTCGATGAACATGGCTCCAAATGGAAGGATCCCTGCCATCAGGATTCTAGTGGAAAGGAAACAAAGCATGTTTCGACCAAAACAAGGATATTTGCCTCAAATCTTTTTTCAAAATATTTACAAAGCCTACAATATGTCATTATCTGACTCAACACTCACCCAACAAACTTGTTCATGTACCAGCGCTGCTCTGGGACCTGCCGTGGGATCTGATTGGTACGTACGGGATTATCATACGGCTGCTTGCGGAAGCCAAAGTAATAACCCAGGTAGACCAGAGGCATGGAGATACCGAACCACATACACAGCAGGGCCAACATGGTGGTGAAGGGAACCTAAAATGTTGAGAGATAAAGAAAACACAAGAAGAATTATCAATAAACAAGGCTTACATGTTTTACATTCATGATAATCATAATTGGTTTCAGAAATTCAAATAATTTTGTTCCAGTTTAACTTGTTAATGTGACTTAAAGTGGATTTTGTTGCACAGACAGTGACTGCCATGTTCTCATCACTATTACAGCATTTTAATACAGTGCTCTGTATCCTAGTTTGCTGTTCCTTACGTTGCTTTGTGTTTTCATGCATAGTGTGTTTGAGTCCTGATACTCACGGCTCCAGATGAATGTTCTCCCCAGATGAAACAGTTCAGGATGAAGCAGATACCAAAAACGACTGCAGGATACAAAGTTGCTGTCTGCAGGACAGAGACAAGACAAACAACTTCAACCTTTTGACGGCAACACCATTTTACAGATTTACCAATTCTAAAGGCGCTGTCCTTAATTCAGCCATACACAGAAGCTAATGTTGCAGAACTGCAAACTCATGACGGGTCTTTAGTATGAAAATAAGCCGATATACTTGTCAAGCTGTAAAGTTTCACAGATGTATGTATAAGAGTGAAAATGAAACCTGATATTCCACATTGATGATTTAATTTAGTATATTTACTCACACAAAATGCTCCCTTCCTCCACCGATGGCCTTTCAGTGTGCGGTACAGTCGGCCAGCAAAGTAGCCACCAAAAACACTAGAGAAGATGACAAAATGAGCAGCAGAAAAGCACATGATCAAAAAAAAGTTACGTGATCATTTCTGTCACCTGGATTTCTTTACTGAGGAACCTGATTCAGAGAGAAGAAAATGGCTCTTACCCCATGAACATGAAGAGAAAACACGCAGTGGTCATTAAAGCTCCTCTGCTGGATGGAGACAACATCCCCAACATGGCAATGACTACCACAAACAAACAGGAAGCAAGGAGTTACCATCACAGGACATTTCAGATTATCACAGATTATGGTGACAATCACTCGCTGAGTTTATCATGAATCCAGTTTCTAAAGGAAGTTTAAATGTGCACACGACTATGACAGAGACAAAGAAATGCTGTAGCAGCAGAGCACCATGTACTCATAGGGTTAAAGGACCATACTGGCCATTTTGCATGTCTGAGCCTAACATGTTACGTTACTGACAATCATTTCCCGAAGGATTAAACCGTATTTCAGCTTACCTGATATTTTACAAAATCTCTTAATCTTTCAAAATCAAATATTCAAGTGATACACCCACCTTAAAAATCCATGTTTCTCCTGCTAATAGTTACGCAGCCTTATGAAGCGACAGTCATTTAAATTTTTCGAGAAACGCAGGTCTTCTTTTGGGACTATATTCCCCGGTGGAGACAGACATTCACTCTGCGCTTTTTATTGCACTTAAATGCTAAAATAATTCTAAAAAAAAAACCCTGAATACAAGTCTTGTTCACGATGATGGATTACCTATCCCAAGAATGTTTCAAGTATCAACAAGNCCCTGAATACAAGTCTTGTTCACGATGATGGATTACCTATCCCAAGAATGTTTCAAGTATCAACAAGATGAGCATACCAGACTGAAATGAAACCAATTGTGGTCTGGAAGGTAGGAAATAAAACTTAATTCACTATTTCAGGATGCTTTGGGAAATGATTGTCAATAACATTACGTGTATGAAAATTGAATATAGTAGAGTTAAACATGCAAAATGGCAGGTATGATCCTTTAAACTGTGGAAAACATTTAGAAACATATGAGATAGGACAAGGTACAAGGAAATGAAGGCTTTTGCAAGTGTAAAAACTCGACAATTTAAACTTGAGATTTGGACCAAATCAAGAACTCAAGATTCAAGATTTTTAAAGATTCAAGATTCAAGATTTTTACTGCCACATGCACGACAATACAGCAGGTGGCAACATTCTGAAGGCGGTGAAATTTGTGTGCTTTGAGCTCTCTGTGCTTCCAAGAATTAAGTAAAGGGAAAAGGGAGACGGGATAAAATGTAATTCGAGTCAAATATATACATATATACATAGCCATATAAACATATACCATATACATTGTATATGGAGAATGCAATGTGGTACTGCACAGGAAAGTGATAATTAGGTGTTACAGTATTGCAATACTGTGCATATTTACAAATACATTGATATAAAATGTGCATGACTGTGTGGAAATACCTATGTGGGAGTGCAAAAGTGTGTCTGTGTGTGTGAGAGTGCAAGAGTGTGTGCGTATGTGTTCATAAAGCCCTGCAGTTCAACAGTCTGATGGCCTGTGGGTAGAAACTCTGAGCCTGCTAGATCTAAAAAAAAAAACAAAACAAAACTATTTATCTTAAAAAACTATTTATCTATAATATCTATATTTATCTTTAACTATTTATCTATAAAAAAAAACTAGAAACTATTTTATCTTAATGCTTTAGTCCAGGCTAATGCCCTGTTTGTCTTTCACAAAACCGTTTCCTTGTGGTGGAAATGTAAATGTAAATATGTTGTATAAAATATGTCAGTGAAATTTGTCTCGTGAAGTCTGCAGATGTACAAGAATAACACAGTGAACAAACTCACAGATGACGATGAGGATCATGCAGAAGAGCTGGATGCCTGAGCCCAGCAGAGAGCTGAGGATCATAGGATATTGAGGTGGCCTGAAGACGTCACCGTGGACATTCTTCCAACCCGACTCCTCCATGGTGTCCTCCTGGTTAGGGAGAAAAAAGATCTGGCTAAACGCCTGGAGAACACTGATCTAATCTCCATGAACAACCTGCGTGTACCCGAGCAAGTACAATAAACTAGAACTGATTTCAGTCACATGACAGCAGCAACCCTTCATAAATTTCATTCCAAGCTGTGTGATTTATGAGAGACCTTTTATGTAATCTCTCCCCAAAATCAGAAACCAAGCCAACTGTCATCTGCCAAGTGTGTACTTTCTTACTATGTCGTCTTCTCTGTTGTAGTTTGCAATGTCCTTCCTCAATGTCCGGATGATGATCATACTCAGGATACCTGAGAGGGAGAGGCCATGATGAGGGATGTCAGTAAGCAGGAAAGACAAAACTCAACGTTTCACATGTCGTCATTGGTCTACAAATGTGAATCACGTTCACGAGTGGAAAAGCGTCCAAAGACAAGGTTACATTTTACAGTTCCACACAGTGCAAAGCTTTAATTATTAGCCTATTGGCGCTTTGGTGATTTTCAAAGCTTTGAGTTGTGGCTCTGGTAACCTGCACTCCTTCTTTCTGTTTTTCAGTCATGCATGGTGTTGTGAGAATCTTTTTGGGCTCACCATCTTCACTATCTCTGACGTCATATTTCTTGGCTGCTTGACAGCTGTTTGATGACTCTGACCTTTTTTAAAGACAATCTCTGCAGCTCTGCTTCTGTTACTCACAGCACTGCAGTTGTCAACTGATGGTAGCTTGTGTTGGTCAACAGAGGACGCTGTTATTATGACATTTAAATGTCTCAATGACCCCCACTTTTTCAACATATCATCTTATATTTAGGACAATACAGTAATTGCTGCCATAGCCTTTGTGATGACTTATGATATTTGACAGCTGAGCTACTTGGGATTTGTTAGATAGGGAACAAGTAGACATACCAGACAGGAAGAAGACGACCACCACAGAGTTGACAATGGAAAACCAGTGAATCTGGACATCGCTCATGGTCAGGTATGTGTCCCATCGAGATGCCCACTTCACCTCGCTATCCTACAGAAAAGAGAAGAGGCTCAGTGGTTCTTTCTCTTCGTTTGCTTCTTTTGCTTAGCTTTATTCACCAAGCTGGAGAAACTTATGGCTTTTGACAGGAAAGGCTTCTTTCTACATGTGTCTTGATAATGTGATTAGCTCTCAAGGTAGATTTTAAACAAAATGTTTTTCCTCTACACCTGAGAATGTGAACACTCTGCAACACATGCTTTCAGATTCATTATGTAAAGCCAATAACGCAAAGAATCAACAAAGATATATAAACTGAAATATATATATTTTTTTTTTAAATGCATTTTCTTTTGTTGTAATTATTATTTCTATTATCTACATTACTTTCTGTTTCCTCCAAACTGCTGCTTTACATCATCCAACAAGAGTTATTAGAATTCCATCTCATTTGTTTCATAGTATTTTTGGCATTTGTCTGGAGTAAAAGAGGGGGAATAACATGCAACAAAGGTCCCTGACCATACTTGCACACTTTAGGCAACAAAGCCACCAGGACACCCCTACAATGGTTTCTAATCAAATACAAATTATTAATCTTCTTACTTCCTCTGCAGGACAGAAATCAAATCATTAGCATTTCAATCACAGGTGCCGTACAGCAGTCACACTAGCTGGGCTGATGTTCATATTGGGAGAAAGCAGCCTAAGGCTAAGAATATGTGTCTTATGATTTAGAGGTTGTTAAAGGCAGAAGAGAAGGAGATGACATTGCTGCACTCTGAGAGAAATTACAATGTGAAACATTTTAATTTAAGTTAAAATAAAAAGGCAATGTACTGGTCATCATGGATGAAATGTTGGGGAAATGCATTTGTGTGGCCCAACTTCTGAGTGGATTCATCAAAGTGTGTCTTTCTTCATTGTTTATTTTCTTACAAATATAAAGAAGACAAGTGAGAGAAATACAAAGTAAGCAGAACTATTACTGAGACACTCAAGGATGGAGATGAAACAAGGCTCACCAACTGTCTGAATGCTGGTTTGAGAATGTTTCAGATCAGAAAGTCGGTTACTGACCCTCCACTGGACGGAGTAGGTGAAGAGGACTTCGTTCTCCTTGGTCGGGTCAATCTCTTGAGGGGCAGAGCTGCTGGCGTCAGGCAGGGTGCAGGTCTTATCGTTTTCAACAGGATTCAGATCTAAAATTACACAGAAAGAGAGGGAGTTGATGTTTTTCCAGCAATGATGGAACAAGGTTGGCATTTTTTAAAAGATGTTTTGTCTATTCTGCTTTACTGGACTGTGTGCAGAGAGACAGCAAACATGACAGAGAGACGTTATGAGGCCAAGAAGGTTGATCGGTTCAGGATAATGATTATTGATCAACAGAAAATACTGTAAAGTAGCCAGTTAGCCAGAATTATCAGTCTCCTCCAGTGTGCTCGGTGCTTCTCCCTTTATTTCCCACTGGCACTTCTTTACCTTGTATTTCTTTTACAGCAAAAATGTAATGTTAATTTGCGATTAATTGTGTGGCTTTATAACAACATGTCTGAAAATTCCAGATATTTAAGACCACTTTAATGATCCTAAATATAAAATGGAACATGCAAGTGAAACTCAATAACAACAAATGTAGGGTTAGGACACGAACATTCATCTTTACTCCTCCTCCAATACTTTTTCCACCATATCTATTGACACCTACCATCCACCTTGACACTCTGGGGAATAACCTCAAATCGCACCACCCTGTAGTCGTGCTCTTTCTCCTCTTCTAGCTTCTCCTCGTGGAAGTACAGGAAGAAGGACAGGTGGTTGTGCAGATAAAACTGGTAAGGAAGAAAAACGGTAGGATTGGTAAAATTTAAAAAAAAACAAAAAAAAAAAAAAANAAAAAAAAAAAAAACAAAACTGAAAAGACATTCACATCCACTGGGTGATGCCAAGCAGAGCAGAATATATTTAAACTCTGCATGTAAAGCAGCGTCTGCATTTTCATGGCAATATTTAGAAATATGGTGTGGATCTTTGGACCATCAAGGATCTAACAGCTACCTTGTTGTTGTCAACAAAGCCGAGTCTGTAGCCATGTTCAAACTGGATATCTTTCACCACCTCCTTCTTCTGCTCCTCCTCTCCTCCTGCCTCTCTTGGAGGGTAAAATTCCAACCTGGTGGCAACCGGCAAATTATCTGCAATCCTAAGGGAGCCATGGAAGAGTTCAGTTAATTCTGGTTTACATGCTGCTTCTCCAAAAAAAATTTAAAGGACCATACCACCCAGTTTGCATGTTTGAGCCTAATATATTCAATTTTCATATACGTAACCTTACAGACAACCATTTCCCAAAGCAGGCTACTGGAACGGTGAGTTAAAAAAATTTTTTCCAGACCGCCATTGGTTTCATTTCATTCTGGTACGCTATTAAAATCAACTTGTTGATACTTGAAATTTTCTTGGGATAGGTAATCCATCATCACAAACAAGATTCAGGGTTATATATTCAGGGTTTTTTTTTTTAAGAAGGTTTGTAATTTTAGCATTTAAATGCAATAAAAGGCACGGAGTGAATGTCTCCACCGGGGAATATAGTCTCAAAAGAAGACCTGCGTTTATCGAAAAATTTAGATGACTGCGACTTCATAATGCAGCGTAACTATTAGCAGGTGAAACATCGATTTTTAAGGTGGGTGTATAACTTGAATATTTGATTTTGAAAGATTAAGAGGTTTTTCAAAATATCAGGAAAGCTGAAATACGGTTTTATCCTTTTAGAAATGATTGTCAGTAACCTTATGTGTATAAAAATTGAATATATTAGGCTCAAACAAAATGAGTTGTATGGTCCTTTAAAGTTCAATAGAATAAGATAAATGATGTTATGTTTTTATTCTCAATGTGATTTGTACAATGTCCTGCAGAAGCAGTGATCCAATCCACTATTTTGACTGATATTTTTTTTTTTTTTTTTTTTTTTTACATGCATAGACTTTAGTTAAGGGAAACACTGATTATGAGGAGACACTCACAGATGAACATAATACTCCTCCTGGATTCGCTCAGCAATCAGTTTGCTCTCTTCTATGCTGAGTTTTTTCTTGCTGCACACCATCTCACATTTCTTGTTCGAGTTCATTGTGACGTTGTAGAGAGTGTTTACAATACGGTCCCCACGTAACACCTCGCCTGCATTAACCAAAAATACAAAATACATTAAACACAAATCGTTTTTTTATTAGCTAAATGTTTTGACATTGCTTTTCTTGATTGGGGAAAGACAACATAAACCACTGGACAAACTTCCACTTCCAAATGCCTTCAAAAATATGTCATATGATGCCCATTCAGAACCCACAACGGCCCACTCACCGAGGTTTTCTGCCTTGTAGAAAACAGTATGAGGCTTACAGAAAGGCAGCGAGTAGTATTCATAAGGAAGCTGTGTACGGGAGCTCGTCAGCTTCACTGCCTGAAAAACAAATAATCCAAAGCCTAATATTACAGGTTCATGTACACAATGACAAGCAAAAGTACACCAGCGTTAGGTTTGTACTGATGGTATTTGAAAGTGTACTTTGGCTGTGGGCCCAGAGTCTTGTCCTGCACAAATAATAACTACAAATATTTTCCATTATATAGACTTCTGTCTTTAGTCTGATAGACAATTGCGTCTGTAGGTACACTACAAAGCTCTCAGTTGTTTCCTAGTTTCCTTCACTTGTGTCTTTTCTTCACGCAGTAGTCCTTCACAGACAAGAGGAAAAGATGCAAGGACAGAGGAGTCGAGGAAAGATGTTTTTAGAGAACTGAAACATCCCTTGCTTCTCAAGCATCCTCTGAAAAGATGTTAGTTACTGATGACGTCAGCACAGCGTGATAGACATGGAGCTACTCTGAGGTATCATTTTTACTTAGATATTCCCACATGTCAAAAACATATATTATCTGTAATTTTTATTATTATAACTGTTAACATTAACAATTTGACAAGTGTTCACATATGCAGCAAATTTAATTTAATTTCTCAGTGTATTTTACATGCTCACAGAGTAGGTGTGGTGATATAAGAGGAGAGGAGTTGGTTTGTTGTTTTATGGTTCTTACCATTCATATTCACAAAGAAAACACATCCAGTCATTTTAGCCAGATGGCAACTCTGACAGCAAAAAAATATCTAGTTATTGGTAATCATTTTACAACTGAGTTATTTTCTCAGTTAACACATTTGATCAAAATAGTTTTGTTATGCTGAGTGCTCTGTCAGATCAGCCGCAGTAAATCTGTCCAATCGAAAGAAACAGATTTCTAGTAAAGGGGTGTGTCTGTCTGATAAAAGACTTCTGCATAGGACTGTCTCGAGTTTCCTCGCTCATGTCTCTTGCACAAAGCCTGGTGCTCTTGAGAGCAGAAATAAGAGAAAAGGAATGTTTTTAAAGATGGTGGACCAAACAGATTTCTGGGTCATGCGAGGAGCAGGGACCAATGATAAAAAGAGCTTTAGACTGTACCCTGTAGTGGAATGACTGATATATCTGCCTGATATGGTTTAGTAATATCTGCATACTGTCTGGTTATACCAAAACATTAACATCAAAGTATTTATTAGGGAAATAAATTGCATCAATAAAATATCTGTTGACAAAGAAACATTTTCATTACAACATTGTGCTCTTTGCAGTGTACCATAAACTGTTTGCTTGTTTGTTTTTTTATGTGAAGTGGAAACCCATGTAAACATAGAAAGTGATAAACTCCAAAGAAAAAGGCCTCAGTTGGGTTCAAATCTTGGATCTTAATAATGTGAACCAACAGTGTTAACTACTGAACTCCTATGCAGCAATGATACAGTTTCATTTAAAGCTGATTACTGCAATGCTGATTTTTTTTTTTTTTTNGTTTTTTTTTTTTTTTCTTTTAATCTTACCTTAATATCTACTACTTCATCCTTTTGGAAGTTGCGGGGAGCGACTCCAGGAACATAGAAGGGCCAAACCACAGGCAACATGGACAACAGGAGCAAGGCCCACCACGTCTCCTGCATCACAGATAGAAATTACAGCAGTCATTTTGGTAAATAAATCATGTAATGGCTTACTACAATGTAGGATTGTCACTACAAGTATTATAAACCACAGGAGTGGAGTTAAGTTATCTAAACTACCACATTTCTGCATCTGTTTACTTCATCCACATTATAACTGATGAACTGTAACACTTGCACATTACAACTGCTCGTGTCAGAGGTGCTAATCAAGCTGAACTACAAACTGTGATTGCAAACTTATTCCACACAATCCACAACAGCATTTTATCAAGAAATGCCTTCAGTACAATACAGACAGAGCAACCGCGAAACCGTTTCCCTTTCATGATGTAACTCCATACACACAGGTATCAAAACTAAATTGTGACAGGCTTAAACCTTACTCTGAAACGTACATGTGATCTCTTAATGTTTGAAAGAAAATGCCACAAACCTAAACTGCAAAGTCTGGCAGTCAAAGAAGGTGGCGGGGTTTTTACCTGCTGCTATATCAGCCATACAATACATATATACTGGATATATTAACTATAACCAGTCTGTATGTATGAGTTTTTCTTGGCTAGTTCTTTACACACAATCACACTAATTACCCCAATCAATGAAGATTATATTTATCAGCAATTGTTTCAATTTGGATGTTCTTTGCTAAGTACAGTACTGAGGATAAATTCAAACTACAAGCGACAGTTAGCAACAGTTACTTGTGCAGTCACATGAAGAAGGTCCTTTGAAGCCCATTAAATATTAGCTAGCTACTAGCTAACTTCATAGTGTATGAGGGCAAAAAGAATCAGCAAATAAAATTTATACGTTAACACGGTATCGGTACCGTGAGCTAACCTGGACGGTCACTTTACGTTGACTGTGACTGTGTCCTGTATGATCTGCTGCTGACATTTAACACAACCTGAAAACTGACTTAGCTACGCAGGCTGACGGCTTGGGCTAACGTTAATATGCGACAACAAAGTTCCGTTTGCGATTTTCTCCAGGCTCTACCGCAAATGACAGTCTAACAACTGAGGACGTGATTGTTAGTGCTCTGAGAGTGTGGTTTAATCTCACAGAAAAAAACCCCGAAACAAATCTATTTTATAAGCCACAGCTAAGTGACAGTCTAGCTAGGAGGCTAACTTCACCTGGCTAGCTACACCGTCAACATTCAAACAGCATCGAACTCAATTTCACAAAAACGAAGTTAACTTTAAACATTTATTTCCAGGCTAACGTAAACTCCTACTGCAACACGGCTGTGGCATAATGGCTGATTTAGTTTAGAAAGAAAGTAAGAGCTATGTTTGTCTTAAAAAGAGTTCCGTTTATCACTTACCATACTTGACGCCGCCATATTGACTACACGTGTCATGAATGATGTCAGAGGAAGTGCAGTGTTGTGTGTTTTTTTTAAATTAATTCTTTTGACTGAATATTTGGCATTTTTTCAACATGAGAATAATTGTTTATAGTTAATTGTCACTGTCAGTCTTTTATTTTTATATTTAAAAACATGCAAATTGCGTAAAACCTTCTCTAGATAACTATTTCTTTTATAAATCAAGAATAAAAAAATCTAAAATTCTTTAACCCTTATTAATAATTGTACCCTTTTGTCTGTTTACACAGCATTAAAGTTTAAACTGATGTTTTTTGTATGCCTTCATTTATTTCTTTTAATGGTTCAATAATATTTATTTTCATTATTAAATTTTTGTTTTGTTCAATAAAGATCTTTAAAAAACTTTGTTTTTATTTATATAACACACCTAGAAATATAGTGCTTAATTAGTGTTTAGTGAACTATGATCTCCACAGTGATGAGTTAAGTAAAATATAAACCAGGTTATTAAAACAGGTTAATATTTAGTCATATGAAAAACTATGATTTATTTTCAATAAGGTTCACATTTGTCCTACTACATAGAAGAAGGGTACATTTTATTTAAATTGTCTGAGCTGCATTGTTGCCTATAGGTAAACAACATATAATACACAATGTATAAAATTAAATTAAATTCTATTATAAAGTAATGTTGCTATAAAGAAATACACACTTTGATAGACAGTTTCTAAAACAGTTTATTCACAGTGTAGGCATTTAAGAAAATATTCAAATAATTTCATGATTGTAAAAACATCAAATCAATTTATTCTGTATATCCAAGAGAAATAATTAAATATTTTATTAATCATTACATTATCACCTCTCCATGTAATTGCATTAGTGGAAAAAATATCTCATAACAAAATATTGTGGCTCAATTCTCATCTCTACATATGTGCTAACAAGTAGAATTTTATCAATGTGTCACTGTATGACATCTTAAATACTATAAAATATATACACTTTTTGGAAATTTTGGATTTTGGTCGAATAAACACAGCATAAACATTTGAAGAAAAAAAGTCATGTTCATGTTCCAGAGTGGAAATATGAATCTGAGTTTTAATTGTGATTTTGAATACATCAATGAATATTGTAACATCAATATGGACATGATACCATAATAATTATTATAGCATTAAATTTGAATATATCATGTAACCTATATCCACTATCCTATTAACAGTCACTGATTGTGCAAGAACTGTAATTCTACATCTGACAATAAACCAAATAAATTATTAAACCATAGTACAGTAAAAATTGCAGAGTCACAAGTCCTTCATTAAAATCCTTCATGTGAGAGAAAAAAGATGCTTGGAGTTTTACTATATGCACAAATAAATTAATTTTCCACATATAAAAGCTAAGGCCAGGGGATGTGAAACTCAGTATGCATTACTTTTTCATCAATTTTCCAAATACAGAATTAAAAATAGAATTGGCTGAATGAGTCAACAACCAATATTAGTAAATGACTTCACATCAAAGATCTCATCCCTGAATAATTCCTGTACATTATTATATATACAGAGCATTATGGAATACATAAAGCCAGAGGTGGGACTGAGTCATTGTTTTGCAAGTCACAAGTAAGTCTCAGGTCTTTGCATTCAAATCTCAAGTCAGTCACAAGTTCAAGTCAAGACTCACAAAAACAAATCAAATCACAAGTCCTAAACTTAATTATACAATTTTTAATCTTTCGTTTGAGTCAAAACGCTCTAGTCCAAGTGAAGTCACAAGTCAGTAGTGCCAAAATCAAAGTAAACTTGCAAGTCTTTTTTGATTAAGCCAAGTCAAATGTAAATCCTGCAATTCAAGTCCACGCCCTCATATAAAGCCAACTAACGCTAAGTCTGAAAGAGAAGAACTAAGCACTGCAAAAGGCACATCAAAGTATTGCAGAAATCAGCCGCAGCATAATGGAAAATACCTACTGAATATAAGGAAGTACAACCAGGACTATACAGTACCTTGCACTGTATAAAACAGACAGTATCTTCTTTCCTTTTACAAAGTAAAACACTGCACACTTAATAATGAGAAGGAAATGGACAAAGTCAGCTTTGCTTGCTGAATTGTTAATAAGAACCCTGTTTAATTGGAGCAGAACACTGCACACGCTGCATTTCACTGTGAACATCCCAGTCATGGCTACACCTTATTTGCGAGACACCCACAACATGTATTTGGAGAACAACAACAAAATCCAGTCTTTATCGTGTCACTGCTTTCAGCTGGCCTACAATCATTGGTCTACATGTGTGACAACTTGCGCGTAAGAACCTGTTTTATGGGTGAGACAATAAGGCTTTGCAATAGCAAGTACAGTATGTGCCTGCTACATATATGATATAACTATGTAGAGTATGAAGTATGTAGAGTGTATGTGAATGAGAGACGGGGGGGANCGGGGGGGAGGGGGAGGGATTAAAATGGTTCTAGATGTGTCTGTGGATGTGTCTCATGGCTGCTGCTGGTACTGGCTCTCTGTGGCTGTGTAGAAATCCTCCAGGACGCTCTGTAGGTACTCAAAGGTGGGCCGGTTCTCAGGCTTGTTCTTCCAGCACTCCAGCATGATTTCATAGAGTTCTGTGGGACAGCTGTCCAAGCGCTGCATTCGGTAGCCCTTCTCCAGGGATCGGATCACCTCAGGGTTGGTCATTCCTACAAACATTCATAAAAAAGCTTTATCCTTTCCTTTCTGGTTGCATGGGAATGTGAAATGTACAAGTGTGACAATAAAAAAAAAAAAAACCTAGCTCTTTGAAGTAACTGTTTACAACTCCTCCTTGCTCTCTAAAAGAAAATTCTTTACGGTCTGTTGGCATGAAAGGCTACCCATACAGATCAAGAATAAAGATGAACTGCAGAAGGCAGGTAAAGGACCAGTAAAATGAATAAAATCTGCGTTTATCAACACCATAATAATAAGAAGAACAATTATGGCTCTCTGCAGCCATCCCATCAGCCTGTGTATGTGGTTTCCATTCCTCTGCCAGACTCTCCAAACTGAGGATGACCCCATTATGAAGGGAAGGGTTTAGGGTTTAAGGGTTTAGAACTGGGACAAAACCTTTATACTGTCTGCAGATGCAAGATCCTCTTCCTTTTGCGACTTTCTTGGCAAATACTGGATAACTGTTGAAATGTGTGTTTTCCTCACCAGGGTAGGGTGTGCGTCCATAGCTGATAATTTCAGTCAGCAAGATGCCAAAGGACCAAACGTCTGATTTGATGGTGAAAGAACCGTAGTTGATGGCCTCAGGTGCTGTCCACTTGATGGGGAATTTGGCTCCTGGTTATTGGGTGAAAGCAGAAGAAGAAGAGAAATACAACATGAGCAAAATCTGAACTACATTAACATCAGCAGTGGGACATTAGCTGACTCATCACAACACCGCTGAGAAGTTGCTTGCTGTGATGGTCTGGCCAACATCCTCTCAAACTCTCACATCCTTCACTTCTTCAGCATGCAGTCTTTGTTAGTGATATTACTTTTGCTGTCACGCATGTTGTACTCAAACATGTTCCACTGACACAAAGTAAATTCCACCAAACAGCTGAAACTATGACTATTCCCATTTCTTCACTTCCGGGAAATCAGTTCTTCTTTCTTCCCCACTTCTGCTAATGGCATATAGTCATCAGCAGAAGCAGAATGTACTGATGTGGTCAATGTCTCTATTGTGTCTCAGTTGGTAGTGTCATACCTTCCCTGGCCGTGTACTCATTGTCTTCAATGATACGAGCAAGGCCAAAGTCAGCAATTTTGCACACTAAAGCCTTGTTGACCAGGATGTTGGCAGCTCGCAGGTCTCTGTGGATGTAATTCCTTTGCTCAATGTAAGCCATTCCCTCTGCAATCTAGAGTGAAAAATAAGAGGAAGAGGAAAAGAATCAAATGTGGTTCCTAATAGTTACAGTCGCAATAAAATTAGCCACAAAATAGCCGCTCCTTTTAGTTCAGTAAATGAAATGGCTCAGTGTCTGCATTTATTTGTCATTTTCAAATGAGGACTTGTTGACATGTAACTCATTGCTGGTTATAACAGCAAATAAAGATGAGAGGCATTTGCTTTAGGATATATATATATATATATATACACACACACACACTCTTTCTTGCTCCTTATTTGTGTTAACTTTAGATGAGCCCACTCACTTCATTTGTCTGATGAGTAATTTAACATAAGATCTGTCATTATAGCATTAAAACAAAACAGGCAAAACTAACATTCTGCTTCCTCCTCTGCCTTTTTTTCAATGATCCATCTATTGCAGACTTATGCACTTGAGAAATGATAGGAATCTGAGGAGGGACAAAATCATTCTTGCAAGTTTTAGCACTCAAGTTAAGACAGGCAAGTCACAAGTCAAGTCACTTTGAGTTTCAAGTTCTACACAAGTCATAATGAGCTCTATATTACATTTAATGCCAGAGTAACAACTAGTATTTTTCAGTCTTGTTCTTTCTCCTGATATTCTCTGACACCTGAGACAAATCCTGAAACCATGCAGTCAAAGTTTAATTGTACAATTAAAAAGTCTTTTCAAATCAAAAGAGTCAAGTTGGAAGTCATCTATCTAAATCAAAGTCGAGTTGCAAGTCTTTTTTGAGTATGTCAAGTGAAATCTCAATTATGTAAATTTATGATTCGAATCCAGGTTGAGTCTAGGTCATGTGACTTAAGCCCACACCTCTGGGAAAATCCAATTGTGGCCTGTATGTACTACAGGCAAACAAAGGATTTATTGACTTTGATCACAAAACAGTGAAATTACACTAGAACATGCCAAACCTTACCTGAGCAGAGAAGTCGATGAGCTTGGGGAGTTGGAGACGGTTGCCCTCATCACTCTTTAAGAAATCCAGTAAACTACCTGTGAGCAAACCCAGACAAACAGAACTTATAAAACATAGAAATGTATGAAAAAGACCACATAAGATACCAGTTTGTTGTAGCTATACACACACTGCATATGTAACTCAATGCCATGTATAAGACACATAACCTATACAAGATTTCTAACTAGGTAGATTTAAAAAATAAATTGTACATAAAGTATGCACACAGACCTTTCTCCATGAACTCGGTGATAATATAGATGGGCTCCTCCTTGGTGACCACAGCATTAAGTCGGACCAGTTTGTCGTGCTGTAGAGTTTTCATCAGGTTGGCTTCCCCCATAAAGGCTTCAACTGACATAGTGCCAGGCTTCATGGTTTTCACGGCTACCTTGGTGTGCTTATTGTAAGTAGCTTAAATCAGAACAACAATAATTACAGTTAAAAAATTAATTGCATGACAAACAAATCATTTGCCATATGATTTCACATAAACTGATGATAGAATGTTTAACATGAATGAGGAGACTATGACTCTTCACTCGACAGTTGACAATGACTATGACTGGAGACAAAATGTATCTCACCCATCCAGACTTCTCCAAACTGGCCAGCGCCAAGCTTCTTCTCCAGTTTGAGTGATGATCTTGGGATTTCCCAAGCATCTTTCTCCCATGGCTTTTCAGGTTTGGGGCTCAGACATGCACTGGTCAGGGTTTGGCAGAGGCCATCGCCCTGCTCTGAAATAAACAGAGGAAATCCATCATAATTTGGCTTTCACTGATGTCTTAAAGAAATGAAAAATCAGCAAGACACAGGTCTGACACAACAATAAATGCTTTCACAATGATGCAATTCCCAGTTGTAGCACTATATAAAATCGATCTCTTTCTGATGACATTAATAACTCCATAGAGGGTGAGATATTAAATTTGACCAACAGAGAGCGCTATGCAGCTGTGAAGGAAACACATTTACATTATTATACAGTTTTTTTTGTTTTGTTTTTTGTTATTTGGCACTAAGAGCTTGTCTGGTGACCTAAGCAAGACATTTGGCACTAATTATTCTTTGATCTCATTGTATCTCATTGTACTATTCAATGATAGTTTTAATGAGGTTAGGGTTATGGTGTGATACATTTAGGGTTAGGACTAGGGTGAGGTAGAGTTCAGGTTAGGGTTTAGGGTTACTGACTCTTTTCCAAGACAAGTAAATGTGACAAATTTGAGAAAACTAATCCAAGAAGACAATTAATGCTTCCTCTTTTACCTCTTACACCATAGCCCTCACTGTAGAGACAGATAATGTCCCAATTGTGCCACTTTTGTTGGGGTGAAACACATGACTGTAAAAACCAATAAGTGACTAACTGATGAAATAGCTTTATATCCTGAGAGTGAGATACTTTACAGCTTTGCAACAAATGAACTAAACTAAATTGCTTTCCACATAAGACAGTACTGAACTCACTTTTGTAATGGCTGATCAGCTCCTGCAGGGTGTTGAAGGTGATGCGAGGAGAGATGTAGAATCCTCCGTTGTCCAGCGTACGAATCTTATAATGTTTAACTGTGTCACCAGTTTGGTCGTTGTCCCTGATAGACAAAGAGTAGCTGCCTGTGGTGAAGAAAAAAAGCCACTGAGGTATGAATGATGTGGTATTTTCAGCTGATATTCACCAAGTTTTCAGTTTTTCCAGTTTATTATAAGGTAGAAAAGAAAAGCCTCTGCAACTGTTTGTAGAAGATCATAGAACAGTAAAATGCTGGTAACCACCATGTTGATTCAACAGCAGGAGAGTCTCTGGGATATATTCAGCCATTGAATGAAGAATTAAGAATAATGAAAGAACTATATCAGTGAGGCATTAGTTTGAATCCATGACTTTATTTACTGGTAATATTGATGAGCAGCCAGTAATTTGTCTTTGTGGACTTACCCTCTTCTACAAATAGCCTTCTCTGAAGATGAATTCTAAGTCTGTATAGCTTGAGTTCTCATAGATAAATAACTTGGGTTTTTTTTTTATGTTTTTTGTTTTCTCACCCTTGCTTGTCTCACTGTCTCGGATCATGAAGGATCCCACTTTGTTCCCAGGGGACAGCAACTGCCTCTCTGCATCCTTCCTGCTCACACCCTTAAAGAACCAACTGAACAACAGGCAGATAAACTCAGCAGTTTGTATACAAACTAATTATATAGACTGCAGTAAGTGTTAATATTGCTTTAATTGATTAAAAAACTGCCTTAAATGCTACTTACATTTATGATATTACTACTGCTATTAATGCTAATACTACTTTTACAACTCTTACTACTATAAACAATACTCATAATGTGAGATATTTTATTAAGAAAGATGTTTTTTTAGTCTCAACGCAATAGTAATCAGGGAAAAGATTTCATATTGCATCCTGGTCGTATTTCTTTAATTCAAAAAAATAATTGAATTTTAATTTTTTATTTTTTATTCTTATGTGTCAGTATGAGAACACTTACTCTTCCGTCTCCAGAGTGTCTTTGGCTACATAATTACTGGGGATGTAGCCTTCTTGACCTGTACTGAATGACATGGCTCTCCACCATTCACCTGACCTGCACAGAGCGCGAGGAAGACGGAAAAAATACAGAAGTTATAAACTGCAAATATTGAAATTGAAGCGTTTTTAACTGCTCATACAAACAGAGAATGTCAGCTTGTGCATCTCATCTCACTTCTTCTGTCTGTATTTTACTCACTCCTCTAAGATTTTTATCTTCTCTCCCTTCTTGAAGCCAAGGTCTCCATCGTGAATGGCCTCGTAGTCGTAGAGTGCAAAGGCAATGCTCTCGCCTACAGTAGCATGGGTGGAAAAAAAGTGAAAAGCCTTATACTGCTATGTACAACGCAAAATATATCATTGTCATGTTACAGGTACAAGATTTTCAAGTGTTCACTTTATGGGTTGTGAAATCACCTTTTTTGCACCACTACACTAACTCAAAAATGAAGATGTAGCTGAAACGTTTGTATATACGGTATTAAGAGCAAGATAATTTTTACATGCCTGTATTTACATTTACATGACGGAAGATCTGTGCATGTTATTTGTTTATTTATTTATTTTTGCACACACCACATTTGAATCAAAAATGTCTACTGTGTTACCAACAGTAGCTTCCCTGTACTTTGACTATGTAACTGACTTCCTTGTCTGTGTGATAATAATAGCTGTTGGGCTGGTATTCGTTCTACTATCGCTCTGAACACACACACACACACACACACACACACAGAGAGAGAGAGAGAGAGAGAGAGANCACACACACACACACACACACACACACAGAGAGAGAGAGAGAGAGAGAGAGACTCTACTTCTTCTTCTTCTTCTTCTCTCTCACATGGTTTCTTGAGCTCCAGAGCACGTTTAACTCCATTTAACCAGCACTAACTTATATGACGCTCTCAGTGGTGGTTATTATGATACGAGGTGGGAAATATTTTACACCTACAAATGACTTTAGTTCTGTTCAGTTGCTTAAAATTTTTTAACAAAGGAGTAGAAGTCAACCTACCATTTGAGCAGTTTGCAGTGGCACTGAATGGCATTTTGCTCTGTACAAAGAAATACAGGTAGTTATAAGGCGACAATGTCAACACTTTCAAAACACACTTTTCACCAGTTTCTTTCCTCGTGGTTGAGGAAAACTATTTAATCTCTCTGTATTCTTAATCTGTTCATTCAAAACTTTATTTGACATGGCATGTGCAGTATACACTGAAAAATACAGACAGAATTGTTCTGGATGTCTTAATGATTTCCATTTTGTAACTATTATGGCAAAGATGAAGTCTCAAATAGAACTGTATTTTTATTAAATCTAAATTTAGTGAAATTGAAAATAAGATTGAAAAGTCATAATTACAGGCTTGGAAATTTGATGATTTTAACCGTTATGTTTTTGTTTTGTTTTTTTTTTTACAGGGTTTAGAGCAGAAACAATTTGATTTGATCAAACCTCAGCTAGTGTAGACAGCAGACAGACAGTCCGACCATAAATTTGGACATTTGTGAGATAACACAACATGAAAGAGTTGAAGGATAGCTAAGTTGTAGCTCAGGGTTTAAATTCGATCATTCATCTCGTGTCACAGAGCTTGGGTTCTGCTTCTGTCACGTCCTCTTTCTTCAGACTTTCTGACATACGTTACAGTCAGCACACAGGAAACAGTGGCCAGAGGAAACACACTTACTGCTGTACAGCTATTGCACCCACAGCACAGATCAAAGTCTGGCCAGTATGCAAACTCACACTAAGCCACAGCAGCATATACACACTGCACGTCAGGTGCAAATCAACCCAGCTTAAAAATACATAAGGAAACGGACTTCTATGCAACAATGATAATAACAATTGATAATGATCATTTCTTCTTTGTCACTCTCCTCTTTTTGAAAATTTGCCACCATCCTCCTTCTCTTCACTGAAAGCCAGAAGAGTACTGGAAAGGTAAATTAATCTAAAGCTAGTTTAGCTGCTTTTTTTTTCCCATTATTATTAAGAAAACAATTTATCAGACACAAATCTTAATAATGATCTATTTATTTGCACTGTAAGTCATTGCTAATTTTAAGGAAGACGTATATACGTATGTGAGTTCTTACAGTTTTGCTTGCTGAGTTTACGGTGGTGGGGTCTTTGACATAGTGGGCCGTCTGCACGTTGTCATTGCTCATCTCTTTGCTGAGAGGCTCCTGCTCCTTCTTTGAGCCCACACAGCCCATGGTGCCTTCTGCAGGAGAGAAGTGACATCCAGCAGGAAAACAGGCATGTCACTGCGATGTTTGATGCATGATTTGACATATATTGTATTGAATGTGTCTGCAATATGAAAGGGAACGCACTGGAGGGTACACGCATGTTTTGTTTTTTTTTAAAATTTGGTTGCTTGCCCTATAAACTGACTGGATATCGTATTAATATATCACTGAATATGTCACAAACAAAACCATTATGTTGCATTTCTAGCACAAATCCCGAATTCTGGAAACCTGATAATACAATACAATATATCAAATCTGCTCACCACTGACAGAACGCAGACACATGTAAGCACTTCACCCTGTTTACTGATGTTTAAGATGTACCTCGAAAGTACAAATATGTGTTATTCTTATGCAAAAAATACTCTCAACTGAGACATTAAGTTAATGCTGGATCAAGATTGGAAAGGGAAGTTACAAAACACTCCAGGCTATAAAGTAGTATCCATTCTATTGTATATAATACTTATACTATAGAGGAATTCATTTATAAGTATGCATTAGATGATCTTTACTAACAAGCTGAATACCAAACGATGCATGACATTGAAATAACATGTGAGAAACAAGCCTATGTGGGTGAATCTACAAAATCCCTTTCCTTGGAGATGTGTTGTTCATGCTGATGTGTGTGATATCTAATTGTAATATATAAAATGATGTTACTATTAAATTATTAGAATTATTATTAAGAGCTATATCAGCCCGTCACCTGTATTTTTTTCAAATAAAGATAAATATATGGTCTCAATTTTTTTTTTGCAAGCATTAAAGTAAAGCATTTAGGGTAGGAGGTCTTTGTGCATTTTTACAATAGCCACATAAACAATGTACAGTAGTATTTTGTCTAACCTGGTTGTGACAAATCACATGGTGGCTCAGAACTTATCAAACATTATGACTTAGAAGAACAGCAGTGATGGGATTTGGTTGTGTCTAATTGGGTGAAGAAGGCGTGAAAATGTCACATCACATGATGATGTTGCTATAGGGGAGGAAGTCTGAGAGGACAAAGACGCCTTATTGCTTATGTAGTCATCTTATTGGATGACCCTGACCTTACACTTTTTGTGATGCGCCTGCATGACAGCAATGCAAAGGCTATGTCACTGGTTATAATACTGATTAATTCTTATGACTTGGTCTGAGTTTGTTTTTGTTCATGTGTCAAAAACAGCTGAATGAACACTAGAAGGGTTTTCATATCTAACCTTTCAAAAAAAAAAAAAAAAAAAAAAAAAAACATTCACACACAAGCCCATGATTCATCTTTATCTTCATCTCTCTTCTTTTTCTCATCATGCTCTCTCTCTCTCTCTGTGTGTGTGTGTATGTTTGTGCATAGATGTGCACGAAATCATATAGAACAGGGAGTCAAACATTGACGGAAATCAGATAAGGATTAATAAGAGAGAGAACAGATGTGGTGGGAGAGAAAAAAGTCTAAAGACATCTAGAGAGAGAGAGAGAGAGAGATATAGAGAGAGGAGTGCTATGTCTCTTCACCTCAGAAGAAGGAAGTATTGTTTATCAGACGCACTGAACAGCTTCTCCCTTGCTTCATTAAATTATTAAATTACTACCATACACTGTGAGAGGTCACGTCACTTTGGTGCTGCCCAAGGCTTTCTGATTAGGTGAATGATTCACCTGCAGCCCATGACAACCCACAGTGACAAAGTTGGTGTGATGCCAGTTAAGCTCAAAGTTGATCACTGACAGCCATCAGGACAAAACAATGTTTCACCTGGTCATTTAGACATGGAAAGTTGATGTGTTGTTGAGTCACCTGATCAGTAGCAGTGTTAACGTATTTGCTTCCCTTTCTCTGTTCTACTCTGGTTCCTCTTTAGATGTCTAATCAAAGGAAGGTCAGGTTCCTTTCACAGTTTGACCTCTATTTTAACCTCATTACTGCATTTCCAAAGTAAAACAAACATGATAGGCCCATAGTCATACTTTGACCAACACATAGTGGAAGTCGGCATAATGCTGATTCTAACACATTGCCTCAGTTTGGCTCCAAAAAATGCTGAGACTACCACTGACTCATCAGTGTCCACATGCAGATACAAACTATATAAAAGGCAAAACACATTTTACATGATGTGTGATTCTGAGTTACGTGAATCTGAAGCTTCACCTGAACAAACCATCAAACTAGGATATTAAACTTTTTTTTTTTTTTTTGACAATGCATTCAGTCAAAGCGTAACATCTTATGGCTGAGTTCAGCAACGTGTAGTACATGTGCACACCCATTTACATGTGCACATTCGACTTTGTTCACTCTCCACCAACCAAATGCTAATGCAGAGGCAGAAGGTCTCTGCATTAGCCGTCATACAGTATGTCAGCTTGGCAAAGCCACTTATCCTTCCCTCTGAGAATGTGGAGTGTAGCTGACATATTCTGCGATTACTGTAATAGTTTTCTCACACCCATGGGGCTCTTGTATGAACCAAGGCGAGACCTGTGCCACAAAAAGGATGACACAACTAATCCACCAATCCACATGCATCTTCTGCACTGACCTGAAGGTGGGGGGTGGGTGGGGGCAGCAGCAAACCTTACATGTACAGTATGTCATGAATGATACGCTGCTCCCGAACCCAACAGTCCTACTAAGGGGATGGGTATGAGTATAGGTATGGGTGGCACACAGGGATATTCTGTGTTAAATGGGCTCATTCTAATTGGTTAAAAATTAAACAAAATGAGCAGTAAACCCTACAGAGCCTCATTAGAAGATGTCGACTGTGTAAAATAGAACATTTGAAAAAAGCAGTTTGCATACCAAAACTACAGGATTTTATATGTTTTTGTGCCAATATGTTCTTTTCACTTTTAAAGCAGTTGTTAGGGGTATGAAAGATAAATCGTTGATGTTTTGATTATGCTGACTGTTTCATTCTGTGCTGTTTCTTCTCTCTCCTTTTCTTCTCTTTGCCACATCACACCAGAAAAAAGACTTTTCACCTCAGAAGGATAAATAAAGGCTAAATATAATAAAAATGGATTACAATAAGATAGCCTCCACTCTGCCCCTGTACCCTCATGTTGTGGAATCAGGTCTGTATTAATTTCACAATAATGCTGAAAGAACAAAGAATGTTGGAAACCCCACATTCAGATCATTACAAATCTATCCATTGTTGGGTGCTTGTGTACATTCTTTTCTGAAATTCTGGGGACAGACGGGCAGACTATCTAACAGAGTTGAAGAACCTGGTTATGAGCAGAGATATGTGTTTCTCTATTTGGGACTGAATGTCACAGTGTTTTTTATGTTAAAATAAAAAAACATTTCCATTATTTCAGGTTACCCCACAAGTTATATAACACCATGATCTCAAACTGTAGACATCTGATACTTAAAATGAGTGCTGAACTATTTAAATGATGTCTGTCTGACCACTGCTGTTCAAAAACCATGACTGTGGCTTTAGTCAGCTGCTTTTTAAAAATGGCACATCACAGCACCTATGAAAAGACAACGGTCGCTCTCAATTCAGGTTTATATTTTTGATCAAAGACATCATAGTCAATCTATATAGTATATACACATGTAAGTCAATTGTTTTGCTAACAGCTAGTGTGAGAGGTGAAAGAAGTGAGAATCTGCTCCCAAACAGAATTTACTGTAGTTTCTGACTGAGTGTAGCCTAAATTGGCAAGCTAACCTCCCCAAAATGTGAATCAATACAGAGCCATAATCTAGGTAGGATTCATGCAAAAGCCCAGTTCAGAAGTGAAAGTTATTCTGACATGCAAATGAGTTCCGCTGCAAACGCCAGGCTCTGGAGTCATAAATCTACATATGACAGGCAGTCACATTCACCAGTGCATACATAGGTTTCTGGTTGAGTGTTAGTTAGCCCCAAGGCTCAACAATGTGTTCCAGTGTCCAATAAACAAAAACAGGAACAGCTACAACCAACAACAGAGCCTATACAGAGTCTATACTCCTCCTAAACATCATCTTCTATAAAGTCACATGTTTCATCTTCATCCAATTAAGTCAAAAGTTATAAAAGTTGCACACTACATCTTCACCCTATGTACCCAAGCAGTGAGCCCGTGGCTGGTTCAGTTGGCTAGACTGAAAGCCACGCTCAGTTTTATTTTCTAACCGCTCTCCTTGTAAAGATTACACTCTGGTACCATTTATACAAATTTGTATGAATTACACTATCACCAAAGTATAAAATCAACGATTCCCTTCGATTAGCTTTGTGTGCCAACTACACAACAGGAACAACACAGCCAGGCTATACTTTCTACTTTGCATTGTGAAGTATTTATCACTAGGAAAAGCTAAAGGGGCTCAGCTTCTCCATTTCAGCATATAGATGTCCTCTTATTGCTGCATGTTACATGCATCATGCTGCATGTCACATTACAAATATCAATGATCTGCACTTTCCTCTTGGTCTCTTGCACCAGGCACCACGTCTCTGCATGTCAGTGCTTCTATATGTTAGAAGCTGTTACAACTGTATCAAGAAACCAATAGGTACAATATATGACCATGTAATATTTATATTGCCTTATATAATTAAACCCATTTGATAAAGAGTTTCATACATGAATTACATTTTCTGTGTTTCAGTTTGGCATCACTGGGTTTTGCATAAAAAATGTAGACTCAAAACAAAAGACAGGCCTTTTGCATGCCGTAAAATAGCAAAAGGTTTACTGTATGATACAAATCTGTATGAAAATGGCCTTAATCAGTAGAGATGACATATGCACAACTTTTTAAAACTGTACACATTTAAATACCTTTAATATATTTCCTGTGTTTGTCTTTCATACAGGAAGGGGGTTTTCATGCTGAAAATTCAAATTATTCTCCTCTGTCAGAATCAAGAAACACTTGACTATCCAACCATAAATACTGAGTTATTTGAAAGACCCAAATTTTGGGTTGCAGTATATTGTACATTTTCTTTTTAGTTTACAACATCATGGTAAAATGCCAGCTGCAATGGCTGCTGCAGTACTAATGCAAGATAGATTTAGAGATAAATACAAAATAGGGGGATTTAAGTGTTCACCAGTGTGATTAAATGTTGGTGTTTCTTAGTGTTACACAACAACTGTGCTAAACTACTGGTATTTAACACAATTCTCTTTAAGCCATGGACTACTGAAGATCATTTACATACACAGATGTCTTCACACAATACAATGTACTGCATTCATATCTCATACATGAATAGCAAAAAAATAAATAAATAAATAAAAATTAATGCCTATACAGACAATGAAAGAACACAGAACAGAAACTAGAAACTAGCATAGTTTCTTGGTTTTGTCTGCACATTCTAAACATAACTGAACACACACACACACACACACACACAAACGTGGCTAAATTAAGCTGGGAAAATATTTGAGACTCATCATTTAATGCAACAATAGCAAAAAGGAAAAGAAATGCAGCATGGATTTTATCATTTAAAAAAAATCATATTCGTACCTCCAATCCTCCTGGCTATGATTTTTTTGAATGTATATTTCATAATAATTGCCTGTGAAGGAGATAAACTGCAGTGACTTTTTAGGCGGTGGCTGTATCAGATCAAACTTGAAGTTCCTCTTTTCTATCATTCAACCCAACGCATTATTGTTAGCGGTAAAGTAACGGTAAAATAAAATGAAATATGGAGTTTTAACTTCTCCAGCACCACATCAACCCTGTGATCACTCCTTCCATTTATTAAAACATGTTTCAAACAGTTCTCTCAGAAACAAAAGCCACTTACCGCGCTGAGGAGAATGCTTTCTCTGATTGTAAATGATTTAGTGGAGTCGGACTGTTTTGTGTAAAATGCTCTTCATTTCTTTTATCTGTCTTCCATCCTAGTGGAGGAGCTTCAGGCGGAGGATGCAGACGCGCGCTGGATGTGTATGAGGAAGTTTGATCTGAGCTCAGAAAGCGGAACAAGCTCTCTGCCGTCACACCGATCACACTGCTGCGTTCACTGGCTGAGCGGCTGTTTTGTTTTTTTCAGTTGCTTCTACTTTTTTTTTTTTAAGATGCTGTAGCTTGACATGTGTGTGGCAGTTAAGTAGCCCATGTCGACGTAATTTAAGTTTTATACTAACAGGCATTACACTAAGAGGCAACAAATGCTTGCACCCACGCGTGTTTGTTTGTTTGTTTGTTTGTTGTGGTTATGGACCAATTCTGAGGAAGGCATGACCCAAGGAACCCATTAAATTTTGGTGCTAATCTGGATCCAGGGAGGGATCCAGCAGGATATTGGAGAATTATTTCTTAACATTTAGATTTTTTTTTTTCATCAATTTCTTTTGTCAGTTTCTTAAGAAACACACCAATTTCAATTAAAAAAAAAAAAAAAAATCACAGATCCCATGACAGACTATCAATAGGTGTGTTTTTTGATAAGGATCCCAGATCTGGCAGACTAGTGCTTGGACAAGGGGACATCAAATTGGGCAGAAACATGACAACAACAACTAATGAGTAGCTGAATTGATATTCATTTACATGCAAACATTTTTGACACATCTTTAACAGATACAGAGACGTGTATATACTGTATATCTATATCTATATATCTATATCTATATATGTGTGTGTGTGTGTGTGTGTGTGTGTGTCTATCTGTTTAGGCCAGAATATTAACAAAACAATTTTTATGCAGGCTTGGCATTAGCTTTAATGAGTGACCCTCTAATTTTTATTTGTGGTGGTTGACCAATGATGATAATTGGCTGGATATCATAGTTCAACCTCATATTTATCACTTTGTCACCAAAATATATAAATAAATATAATAAATATATTATAAATTGAACAAATGAATATAATATATTGTCCTACTGTATCGCGTCTTCCCCAAGCCAGAGAGCCAACAGTTACATGTGTTATAATGTTATGTTAGATGGAGGAATTTGTGGATGGAAACAACTCAAATGTGTATTCAAGTAATAGTTTTACAGCTATCATGGTCGGCCAGAGGAGGCAGCTTACTGAGCCTCTGGGCAGAGGGAGGGAGCAGAAGGGAAGCGTGGGCGGTTCAGCTCCAAAGCCTCCACAGCTCAGCAGTAACATATCACACAAACCTCCCAGCTTTTCAACTAATCCTTAATCAACAGACAGGATTCAGTCAAGATGAGAAACCAACTTCCTCCTGAAACCGCTGGTTGCAGTGGGGGGGGGGGGGGGGNGGATATTGGTGAGCTGAGAACAAAAATGAAATCAGTGAGATAAAGAAGAGATTAAAAAAAACATAAAAACTGTTGAGAGTTATAAAATATCAAAGGATAATTTAATCATATTATATCAATAAACCTGCATCAGGGATAAAGTGAGAGATTTGATGTTTAGTTACCAGCAGATGACATTTTGCAGTTTGGGTTCATGCTGACACAATGAAATGCAGGCCTGAGTTTGTGGTTCCTCATACAAACTACAGGGGGGAAAGGAGGAACGCTGTCAGCTCGAGGATTCAGAGAGTTTAGTTATTAAACCAACAGACTGTCTGAAAGCACTGTGCAATCATTCAGAGTTCAACTACTGTAACTTTATTTTAGACACCATTGATACTATCGGAAAGTTCTATATTTCATGTCATGACAAGCTACATCATGCAAAAAAAGCAACAAGGTGAAATTTTATATTTCAGTCGTGATGATGTGACTGTTTACTTCCTGTTCTGCATTGTATTTATGTTAACTGGCTAAATTAGGCATCGTTTTCTCTGCTGTTTGAAATGAATGGAATTAAATGAGTGTGAGTCGATTTAAAAATATCTTTGCATGGCACACAAGTAAAAATGTCAGAATTCACATCAAAATGATGTCAGATGTAACAGAACAAGGAAGCAAAAAAAAAACAAAACTCATTTCAAGTCACACTGAAATTGTTCTTTGAATTCCTCTCTGCCGCCTCCAGTGTGAAGTCATGACCACACCACTACCCAATGCCATTTGCACTAACAGGGAAAATATATCACAAGTACTATTGGAGGAATACTCTTCTTTGGTGCAAATCCACTTGGTTTAAGCTTGTAAAATCACTGTGGATTCACCATGATGTGCCACAGCTGATTTCCTGTATGCTCACAGTGAATTTATATCACCCTGCTATAGGATGGACTTTCAGTGGCTTCTCCTGGTTTCTACATACCAGATCATCTTCATCACCACATCTGCTGTGCATAATGTCCTGAACAAAAAGTCACATGAACAAACATAATTACTCACCATGTACGTGATGTAACATTACAAGTTAAGAGATACTGAAACAAGACTCGAGAAACGCATGAATGAAAATTTATTTTAGCATGAGTAGTGCTTTCAGACATGTCTAAGAGTGTTTACATCATTCTAGAGAACTTTAACAAAATATCTGATCAGACCATAAAACATCTGGCAAAGTCTGGCAAAAGTCACAACACTACAGGATATTTAGTGCAGTGATCACAGTTTAATAACAGATGGATGTCAATGGCAGGGAAAGTATTTTGTCACAGTACTTTCTCTGCTTCTATATTATAGCTCACCACTGTACAATACACAGTGGACTCTAATGGCATTAAAGAGGCACAAAAGAAACAACAGAAATCAATATAACATCATGAGGATAATCCATACTGGGGTTGTCACACACATATGATTATAAAAAGTGCAAAATGCTGCAGAAACAAAGAAACAATGAAAAACATTTTAAACTGCTGATCTGGAGTTAGAACACAACGCTAAAATTCTCTCATCTCATATGTACTATGAATTTTGACTGATTTTGCAGTTATGAAATAGCCACAGTGACTTTACAGTATGAATATATCAATGTGTCACCATGTATATCTCCTCCACCCACTTTAGCAGAAGCTGACAGCTGTGAATGGAAAGTTCATACTTGCAAAATATGTGCTTTCTGAAATTGAAAAAGAGGAAGAGGATCATGTTTTTTTCTCTTTTTTCACTATGTTGGTCACTTAAAACAAGGCTTGGGGAGGGGTGGTGGAGCAAAAATAGCCAGACAGTGACGGCATTGCCAGGAAAGAGAAATAACTAAATATAAGTTACAGGAGAGTAGAATAGCATGTATATGAGAACAAATGAAGCATTAAATTTAAGTAGATGACACACAAGACTGTTGGGTTTGCTTTGTTTGGTCTTAAAGGACCATACCGTATATTTGCGGTATGGTATGCAGTATATTTGCATATTTGAGCCTACTATATTCAATTTCCATACACGTAACGTTACTGACAATCATTTCCCAAAGCATACTACTGGAATGGTGAATTAAAAATATTTTTTCCTATTTTTCAGACCACCATCAATGTAAGTAAGATGTGTATTCAGGTATTTTTTTTTTTTTTANAGGTATTTTTTTTTTTTTAGAAGTTAGGTAATTTTAGCACCTAAGTGCAATAAAAAGCTTGGAGTGAAATTATGTCTCCACCAGCGAATATAGTTCCAAAAGAAGACCTGCTTTTATCAAAAAATTTAAACAACTGTGACTTCATAAGGCTACATAACTATTAGCAGGTGAAACAATGATTTTTAAGGTGGGCCCATTTCTTGCATATTTGATTTTGAAAGATTAAGAGATTTTGCAAAATATCAGGAAAGCTGAAATATAGTTTTATCCTTTGGGAAATGGTTGTCAGTAATGTAACATGTATGAAAATTGAATGTATTAGTCAAACATGTACTGTTCCAAATGACACCTCAAGGACTATACTAGTGATTTTGCATGATTGAGCGCAATTAACAGCTTGGTTATAGTCAAGTAATGGTAGTTATGATAAGTAGCCAGTTTTTCATATAGGCAACATAAGTGGATCTAGTGTTAGTTTTCTTGTTATGCTCATTAATGGCTTGTTGTGTGGATGCTGGTGCTTCCATGAGAGAATACGATGGTTAATATTGAACAGTCCCAGATAACATATTCGGACTTAGCTTATCTATGAATAACATTTACATACTTTATTGTAAACACTATATAGAATAAGAGTTAGGATGCTGCAGCTATCAGAATATCTGAAATATTAATGTAAAAGCACTTAGTGAGTAGAGAAGTCGTCGATGTTTTCAAGCCTGAAAATATTCATCCCTGACATAAGACACAACAGACTTGAAGACGGCCCTGATTCAGACGTTAAAACTCGGTGGGGTTTTGATAAGCAAAATATATATTTTGTGCAAAAATATCAGCACAAATAATGTTTGAGGAACTACAAAACAGAATTCTGTTTATCTTCATTGCCATGTGCTATTCCAATATATAAAGTGTTGCATTTATTTTGATGTTGGTTGATCCCTGAAAACAAACAAGACCATCATGGAAACTAACAGCCGCTACAAACCTCAATGTATATTGTGTGGCACCTGGCAGTATTTAGTGATCTAACAGCAAGAGGGACACTGCTTCATGCAATGAACAGATAGAGGGTACATTAATTTGAGGAAGCACTGGGGTTGATGGGAAATATATAAAACTAGGGGAAAGGGAACCAGTTGTGTTGGCCATGGACGAACATTTTTAAAAATCAATATAATTCCTTTTTTCATTATTTTTTGAAATGCTGGAAAACACTGATATTAGGAGGTATTTTCAAAACTCCTGGGGTTGTAGAATTTCTCATTCAATGTAAGAAGATATAAACCTTTAATTGAAATGAAAATTTAAAGAATCATAATCACAAACAGTTACCATAAGGTACCACTTGAATTTTCCATATACTTTCCTAAAAGCTAAAGTAAGTCTATGCGGTATCAATTTATTCTCTTTAGCTGGAGCTCTTCGTCTCAGGTCTCAGCATGATCTTGATCTTTCTTTCCTGCTGAATGTCTGTGAAGGAAAGAGAAAGAAAATGATCCAATCTTCCAAAGAATTTGTTCTGTAGAGGGAGCAACTCTGCTCTTTTTTTTGTACAGAAAAATTGCGATGTATATAATGATTTTATAGTACATATTAGAACACAGGACAAACAAAGCAGGGATACAGTCAAGAACATAAATGTGAGGAAGGAAGGAAGGAAGGAAGGAAGGAAGGAAGGAAGGAAGGACAGTAAATAAGAATTGATGCCCTACTGTCTATATCAGAGTCTCTCTCAGTATCTGTTTCCACAGATGCCCTCTTCCTCTTGCTGCCCTGCATGCTCTCCTGACCCGATGAACTCTCCTCCTCCTGCTCCTCTGAGCTGCTTTCCGGCTCATCTGTTGGTGATGATGCCTGTCATTGGGAGGACGAAGAAGGACATTGTTTAGGATTGAGCTGAGTTATGGACTATTGCAAAATCTGTCATTCTGTAGTAGTCAGATGTAAACCTTCTCCAGTGCCGTAATTGATTGATTGATTGACTGATTATTGTACACTAAGAAAGCTCACTTTAAGTAAAACAGAGAAATATGAGAGTTTTCACATGAAAGTGGTGACACAGAAAAAGTGAATACATGCAAACACCAAATTCTCAGTTGTTTATATTTATACAAGGTTTAACATAACTTAGACACTATAATTGATTTTAACTACGCATAAACTTGCTACATGAGCAAAATTGTTCATACACTGTCTTGCACACTTTAAAGGACCATACCAGCCATTTTGCATGTTTGAGCCTAATATATTCAATTTTCATACATGTAAGGTTACTGATAATTATTTCCCACAGGATAAAACTGTATTTCAGCTTTCCTGATATTTCCAAAATCTCTTAATGTTTCAAAATCAAATATTCAAGTGATGTTTCACCTGCTAATAGTTATGCAAAATTATGAAGTCACGGTCGTTTAAATTTTTTGATAAATGCAGGTCTTCTTTTGGGACTATATTCCCTGGTGGAGACATACATTCACCCACACTTTTTTATTGCACTTAAATACTAAAATTACAAAACTTCAAAAAAAAGCCAAAAAAAAAAACCTGAGTATACGTGTTCACAATGATGGATTACCTATCCCAAGACCGTTTCAAATATCAACAGGTTGATTTTAATAGCATACCAGAATGAACTGAAACCAATGGCGGGTCTGGAAGGTAGGAATTTTTGTTTTTTAAACTCACCGTTCCAGTAGTATACTTTAGGAAATGATTGTCAGTAACGTTATGTGTATGAAAATTGAATATATTAGGCTCAAACAGGCAAAATGGATGGTATGGTCCTTTAAGTCAATCTTGAAGATTAAATACTGTAACCACTAGGGGGCATTGTGAGACTTAAAACATCAATTTTGCTCTACAATGTAAACAAGATGGTGACAATTAAGGAGATCAGCATTTTATTTAAAGGAGAATACCAGTGATTTGGAGCCAAATAAATACAACATGTAATTACTGCCAACCATTTCCAAAACATACTACTGGAGCGACAACATATGACATCACTGACTGTAAGATTTAGTAGGTATTTCATCTTGTGAATGCATAGCTTTAATTCTGAAGGATGTGTACAACCACTGCTTCAAATGAACACAGGGAAGACGCAGAAACTATCATGTATAAAGTTAACATCAAGCTTAATCCTGCCCTTTGGGCCTTGAACTGAGCACAATTTACCTTGCCATTTGATGATAAGGACTCTTGCTTTTGTAATGCAGAATTCAGAGTCTCCAGGACTACTACTGTTACAGAAACATAAAATGATTTAGCAATTCATCGATCTTCACAGGCATAAATGTAAGCATGCATTCATACATGTAAGCAGACACACACTCCAAATCTTTTACCTGGCCGTAATGATATGGTGAGGACAGGCACCTTCTTCTCATTGGTCTGTTCTTTTTTCCCATTCATCTCTTCTTTCTGCTCCTGTTCTTTGTTTAACTGCTGTAATAAGGCCATCAGACCATGACCACCGATTTATTCAAGGGATTTAATTTCATTGCCAGAAAGATGCACAGTGGCATTAAATTACCTTGTGGTCTTGATCGCTGGAATATTCTTCTTCGTCCTGATTGGCTGGGGATGTAGAAGAGGAAGAGGGAATGACAAGAGACGAGGGTGATGACACTAGCGTGTGTGCTGAAGAATCTGTCTTCCTGTCCTTGTCAGGTCTCTCCTCTACTCTTGCTCCATCCTGTAAGACCGAAGGTGCATCATTCTTTGGGTTTTGGTTGGATTTGGACCTCCCTCGATCTGATAGGTCTAGTGGCCCATCAAAAACTTCTTTCAGGCCTTCTCCAATGACCTCAGGTTTGGATGGAGGGGTTTCTCTTTTCTCCTGAGCTTTAGCTTGACTTTCTCTCTGCTCTACCACACTCTTCAACCTGAGCACCACAGTCGGCTCTTTGGAAGAGGGCTGAGGTGGGCTCTGTTTGGGCCAGGGGTGCCCAAAAATCTGCCTTCTAGGACTGCAGTGGTTGGCCTGTTGATTGGTTGGCATCTGGCTTGGAAAGCGCAACAGATTTGGTTTAGGATTCGCCTGCAACATCAAACTATTGCCCGTGGAAGCAGCTAAGGTGACCCAGTCGGAGGCTTCAGACAAGGACCAAGGGAGAGTAACAGGGCTCCTCTTGATAGGGTGAGGACGACAGGGGACAGGCACGTGGAGTACATGATGGATAGAGTTCACTTCTCCACTGTTTGAGGAAGACGAGGAGGGTGAAGAAGAGGAGAGAGAACTAGTCTTTAGAAGGACAGACTGGGAATGAAGGGAAGATCGCTGGTCAGGTCCTTCAACAGTTTGAGTTCTATGATATAAGAGACAGGGTCCAGAGAGAGAGAGAGAGAGAGAGAGAGAGAGAGAGAGAGAGAGAGAGAGAGAGAGAGAGATGTTAAGACATACATACAGTGCATGTGATGTTTTATTTTTTTCCATTTCCTTTCTCACACCTCCTTTCTCCAGCATTTCCCCTCACTATATTTTCTATCTTCCAGGATCCTGAAGCAGAAATTGGCTTGTAGGACTCCTGTGTGAGATTGAAATCACACCATTATGACCTGATTGCTACACATTCTCACACAAGTGAACATGCACATAATCTGATGGAAACACTTAAAATACCATTAAAAGATAACTTATTTTCTATTTGATTTAGTAACTTACAAAGTGACTTCTATTCCATCCTCTGGTATGTTTGTGTTCAGTTTCTGTTTAGTCAAAGATAAAAAAAAACAAAACAAAACAAAACATGAATTTAAACTAGAAAAAGAGCAAACATAATAGTAACTCAACAAACATAAAACAAAGTTGTTTTTTTCTTCTTCACCTCCACCTGTGGTTGTTTGGTCTGGCTCAGCTTTCACTGCAGCATTTCCATCTGCTGGCTGGTTGGTGGCCCTGCTTGTTGCTGTAGTGACGAGGGCCACAGGTCCAGCTAAAGGTGAAAGGTCAGGGGAGCTGTTTAGTTTGACCTCCGTGGTAGTACTGTTGGAGGATTGTTCACTGTGACCTCTGCAATGACATGCATGCATGCGCGCACACACACACACATACATGGTAATTGTTATGATAATGATCATACATGTTACAACGTGTTGATTTGATGAATTTGATGATACATATATATTGGACTATAATGTATTAATAGTTTGGTTTGCAGGATTGTAGTTAAAAATTACAGATATTACACAAATGATAAATCAAATGATAAATCAATATCTGAGTTCAGATAGTATTGGCATACTACTACTATTATGAGTAGCACTTTTTCACTTTCAGTATTAGCAAATTTGACAATCAAGAGAAAAAAATCATTTTGAATCAAAAATAAAAATGACACCTTTCCTGACATCTCATTGAAGCTGAATCATTATATTCTCCATTAACAGCATCAACTATTTTTTTTAAACACATTTAAACTTCCTTTCACAATGGCACATACTGTACAGCAGTGGTGTGTGGTCAGGGCCAGCAAGGCCCTCTCTGCTGGCCTAGAGATAGTCAGAATCATCAAATTATGTTTTTATAATTTAATATATATTTTATTAATGCTATATGTATTTTACAAAGTTCATTCCCATCAGTTTTGTTATTAACGTCATTTCATCGCTACTCTCTCCCTCAGTTGCGCTGCTTCCAGTGCAGCTCATAGAAATTAGAGCTTTTATCCAATCAGATTTTTCCACCTGTGCTGTCTCCGGGTGAAAAAATCGAGCCTGAGGCCTTCAGAATCTCGAGTGAATCCCCTCTGCTATTCAAGCAAATGGGACGACGTTGTTGATTGTCACATAGTTTAACCAATCAGATTTCGAGTTTGCCGTGTTGAGTATATTCTTTTACATGTCAGAGCCTTCTAGCTGACCTTGGCCTACGTCATCAGAGTACAGCATGATGCTAACAGCTAAACAGCCTGCCAGAAATTCATGAGAGAAAGAAGAGAGCCGGTTAGCTTAGCTAACTCAAGTAAACCTTGTTAGCACGTAACGGAGCATTAATGTTTATTTAAGCTTTCTTTCTTGACGTTTAGATTTTTAGATGTAGTGCTTTAGATTTTTTTGTTTCGATTTTTACTTAGCTCTGTTGTTTTTTAACGCACAATGGCTGAAAGAGGAGAAGAAATGGATTAACTGACAATGCTTTTTTTTCACATTTTGGAACTGAAATGCACCGATGTACTGTACAACCGTGTCGTTAAACTCTTTATAAAGACAGAAAAGAGGATGGACTTTGTCTTCAGACGACGAGCAGCTTTGGTAAGTTTGATTAATTTTTATGTGGCTGGAATCTGTGGGGAAGCCTGTTGAATACGGCTCGTGTTATTTGTGTTTTACGGCATTTTTGCTTGCTCGCTGGTCGTATGAGTAAATGTGATGGCTGTTGTGAGTTTGTTCTTGTTTCTTTGGTAGTGACACTGATTTAGGCTATGCCATGTTTATAGGTGATGCAGCATCCTGTCATAATGCGTAACAATGCTACCTCCTATTCATGTTTCTGCAGTTAGTGTGTTGTAACTGACAGATGTTGAGCCTCGTGTTAAATCACTTTATTCCACTCGATAAAGGTTACTGTCACTGTGAATATGGGCTGGTTACGGCGAATAACAGCAGCATATAGCCCTAGTGTCATGGTGAGCTTATTAGAAGGTGGTTTAATTGCGGAAGGATCGCATTGAAGGCCTAGGTGTAAAATGCACGGCCTGCTACTGCTGTACAGTAATCAGACACCAGATACTGTACTCACTCCAGTGCTGCTCTTAGACTCCTGACCTCCTCTTTCAATCTCTTGTTCTCCTTTCTCAGGTTGTTCAGCTCTCCTGCTACAACACAAACCGCAGGTCACACACAATCAAACTGTCTTTTATCTGTTTTTTTACTGAAAAGCGCAACAAAAAATCTGAATATGAGGTTGAAATAAAGGAGTTGAAAGAAGTTGAAAGAGACCAAAGGCAGGGGTGATGAGAATAATCAGGGTACCCAGTATAGAGATGTGTTGGAGGCTCTGCATCTGAGAGGCATCATATTCCTGCTGTCTTCTCTTGGCGACCTCTTGAGTTACGGTGCATCTGTCACACAGTCCAGCCCTAAGCCTGCATAGGCAACACAATGCCACAGAGCATCAGAAACAGACTTCCAAATGTGTCGTCCATGGCATCAAAGTGAATATGATTAATTTCAGAATCCTTTATTCCTATTACATAACCATTCACGCACATGATGCATTATTCTAGTGAAGTAACACCCATCTGTATCACACTCCATGCATGCTGAAACTTTTTAAATGTTGCATAATTGTGGTCTTTGCTCCATTTTCCAAGTTATTTCCTTGGGGAACATTTTAGTGAAAGTGGTGCTTGGAAGGCATTATTACAAGTGCCATTAGTGGTTTGTAGGATCATAACGTGACATTGACATATTGTACAAACAAAATGTGATAAAAAGCTTAATGGCGATTATGTATGGTTTATGAAATAATGTTGAGATGAACGTAATTTTCTGGTATTTGCCTTGTGTTTATTGTAAGAAAAGGTATTTATGCTTTAAAATGTTTGTTGCCTTAGTATACATGATTGTTGAGTGGTTAGTAGTGATATATTTTCATGTTGAGATGTTGAGGCCTTTCATACACACACCCAACACAACTGCACAACTGATTACACACATAGTGATGCAAAACTTTGAAAAAGAATATAATCTAACAGCAGCACCTGTTTTCCAGTGTCTTGATGTTCTCTGTGAGTACTCTCTGCTGTTCTTTCATCTGCTGGTTTCTAGTGAACAATTCCTCCATTCGCTTTGTATCACTGCTTACACACACACACACACACACACACACACACAGATCATTTCCACTTTTCGCTAAATAACATGACAATCAGATAGCATGATCAACTATGACACTGAGAATATTTATTCAATGGAACATTAGTTTCTAAGCAAACAGTAGCTCTCAGTGGAAGAATGTGAGATAGTTGGGTTTCAATACTACAAAAGGCTTCAGATACAATCTAGTTCCTTTTACTTTCAAGGGTTTCACTGTACTGTATTACACGTCACTGTTTATTGTGAGTTTCTTTTCTTTGACATTTAGTTGGCAAAAGCAAAACGAAACTGGACACAGACTCTGAGAAATCATTTAATAGAAATTAATGCATTGCGTCTTACTGCGTCTTACTGGCTGCGGTGGTTCGCAGCCAGTAAGACCTCAGGAGTTTTTTTTTNTTTTTTTTTTTTTTTTTTAAACAAACTGAAGAATTAGCAAGATAATGCTGGTTGGGAATTGGCCATGTTTATCACTGTACTAAGGATTCCTGTTGGTTGGTTGAAGTGGGATGAGATCTAGGGACAATAGCACTGAGCCTACGCATGTGTTGGGCTGCTTACACTTGATCAGTGGTAAAAGTTGTAAAACTGAACTGTGGTAGTAGTGCACCTCACTGCATACACACTCGACGCTGTGCATCCTGCTTCGCGCAAGACACAAAAACAAAATTAACCTGTAAGAAGAAGCACCCTCAGGTTTGGATACAGCCAACGTAACATTTCAATTTACAATTGTCATGATAATAAGTTAGTTCCTGAAGTAATGGTATCACTCTGCCACATGTAAAGGACAAAGCTGGTAATTGGTTGTAACAGAAGAACAATATATAAGTTAGCTTGGTTGCATTCATAATGTCTCCATCATCTTTCTTCTATAAAAATAAATCACAGACTATATGCCATTTTATGACCCTGGTAGCCCTTTCTGATTGCTTTTGTTTCACCACATAATCACCATGCAGTCACAGTATGATTTATTTGTGTTGCGTCACTGCTCTGCTCTGCTTATAAGTTCCTCCTCCATCATTATGTTGCTTCTGTTCCCTCATTGGCTGCATGTTACTGTGGCTGAAAGATTGAGAGGCACCATTCAAGTCCATAGAAAAAAATGGCTAACCAGCACAGCAATAATTAACAGCTGATAATTTGTAAGCAGCTTTTCACTATCCTTGTAATGGAGGCTGCTGAGAAAAGATAACTCAGTATGCAATTACATGGAAACAAGTTCAAGTATCTCATTCCTTTGCCATATTTTCCAGTGAAAAAATAAAACACGTTGTGAGTCAGCGATAGCTTATATGACTTGTTACGACATGACAAACATCACATGGGCTAACATGGGACCAGCAGCAGCAGGCGTCAAACAGTCACCGAGCTGCTGTTTTGCTAAACTTGAATATCTTGTCAGTGTTGTCTAAACATGATAATCTAGAGATGTTGGGACGGTGCACGATCCACTCACCAGCCCTTCTTGTTGGACAGCTCTTGGACCCTCACTTGCCACCCTGGAATGAAATCATTTTTTTTTAATGCTGCAAATTCTCTTAATAATGCAATCATGCATCACACCTGCTTGCTACTCCATTCCTTATCTTTTATTTTTTGTTACAGAGTGCTGCATTCACAATTTCCCCTCACCCTCCAACTCTCGCTCGTGGGCCTCCTGCAGTTTATGGAGCAGCTCGTTGAAATTCTCCATTGCTGCGGTGATCACTTTTGACCTTGACCCCAGGAGTCAGACTGGGCAATGAGAGAAAGAGAGAATAACCTTTTTTTTTTTTTTTAAATGAGGAATAATTTTGATTTACCCCTTAAATTAAACACAAAAGTCCTACACAGCTTAAATCCAGAAACTTTATTGTTGAATAAAACTTCAGCAGGATGGGCTACCAATAGTAAACCAGTCTGACTTATTAAGTACACAAGCGTTGTAGCCTGAGGATTGTTTTATGCACCTGCAGTGGTGAGGGCATTGACTTTGCTGGCACTGCACTTTCATAGGCCGTCACTGTTACTCAAATGCGACAGCAAATTTGATAGTGATATCAGGAATGATTCAAACTAGCTGGACTGGTCCAGCTAGGTCTATTGGTTAAGTTTGCAATTTGTTTGTGTATGCATATGAACAGCATTTCTATTCTGAGTGTGTATGTAAGTGTTTGCATATCACAAGCTGTCAAATGTATGTAGTAATTAATACACAGCAAGCAAGGAGAGGATACTGATCGTCAATCTGCAGGTTATTTGACCGGGAAATGAAAATCTCTGAAATGTGTCCTTTTCGTTTTCTCACACACGCACTAACATTAAACAGTATTTTGCATGTTGATCAGTGTGGATCACGCTCGCTCGACATGTCAGGATATGTCAGGCAAGTAGCTGTTCAACTCATCAGCAGAGCAAGAAACAACCTGTCTGCTGTCATGTGCTCGCTCTGTTATCTCTTTAATCATTATTCACACATATACAAAGTGTAACCGTGTCTTGCTGTTATTTCTGCTTAGTTAAACTGTTTCTAGTATTCTCATATTTAATCTCCATCATCACTGCATGTTTTCTTAATATATTTCACTATTTTATCACACTTCTAGTGATAGAATAAGTGAAAATAAGTAAAACTGGATGCCTTACGCAGACCCTACAGATAACAAAGTATCTCACTGATCCAGCTCTCTTTGTCCAACACCTCCCATCTGCTGGGATGTTTGGTGTTTGATCGAAACCAGACTTGTGTTGTGGGAGTGAGTTTTGGTGTCAAGATCTCATTTACAATTGCTGTCATCAGCCACGAAACAACAACTGCTGTGCCTACATTGGTTCTCAGGGCTACAGATGTCACCTGGAGCCCATATTGCTTTCAAAACTCCATTGGATTGTCATTGTCAGAGCTTTTGTCTATCTGTGCAGGGAGGAGAGTGCCAGGAAAAGAACACTAAACTGCAGTGACCATTAGTGCAGTGTGACACTGAATAAAATGTCTTGAAACTCATTTTCACACTGCAAACATGGAAAATGATCATGTACTGTATTTAGAAAATGTGGATTTTGTGCAAATAACGATATTTTCTAACACATTTTCTTATTAAAGCCATTGGTGTGCTAATTGTGTATAGGCTCCACCTCTCTCTCTCTCTCTCTCTCTCTCTCACTCTCACACACATGCATGTNGTATAGGCTCCACCTCTCTCTCTCTCTCTCTCTCTCTCACTCTCACACACATGCATGTACACAAATGCATGTACACACACACACATACACACATACACAAATACATCACTTTTAATCAACATAAATCCTATCTTACTGTTCGATGTACAATTATATAGCCTGTGTACATTCATTTAAGTGTACAATTACATTTGTTTTAAGGAACATGTGCGGTCACAAAGTTGAACACACATACACACACACACACAAACACACACACAGTTATCAGTAGGAGAAGGATTGATAAGGCCATGAACGTTTCCTGTACTAACACAGTCGTTGCCCTCACACTCATCCATGCCACACACATGCCTCCACTCTGACACCCACCTGCCAGCTGATCTGTTCTGGCCTGCAGGCAGGAACTCAATAGTTAATCAGTGGGACTCACCTCATGCAGTCAAAGACCCTTTCAGCCGTTTAGTGCCAGTCCTGTTTTCTTGCTCAGACTTCAGCACAGATGGATTGAGTGATACACAGAGAGGGAGAGAGAGTGAGAAAGAAGGGAAGAAAGAGGAGAATAAGGTGAGGGAGAACGCCCCACACCCTCCCTTCCCTCATCTCTCCACCCTAGAAAACCGGTTGGAGCAGTCTTCCCCCTGAGGAACACAAACACTGAGGCCTGGGCAAGTTCTCCCTTGATATTCCTGTTCTGCAGAAATCCCAAATAACCAGCTAAACCGGCCCCATAAAGCCCTGTGGGGATAGAGAGAGAGAAAACATATTAAGAAACCAAAACGACCAATGCAAGGGCCAGCAAAGGTATATTTGGTTACAGATCATTCATCGGAGGGACACATTTTATTTTTTTTGGATAAAGGAAATCATAAATATTCATACATAAAGTTTCGACTTGATTCATCACCCTTAGAGAATGATAAATACACACCAGCTCACTCTGCCCCAAGCCATAACTCAGCCATTTAACTTCGGATGTTGATATAGTGGTTTACAATATATAAGACAAATTGGATAATTGTAGCAATTGCTCCAGTTTGCTATCAACCAATTACATCTTGTGTTTTTGTACATATAGGAAATATAACAGATTATAGATATGGAAAATGAGCGAGAATAGAAGCGAAAGAGTGTGGTAGACCCACTGTAGTACTGGTTACGTGACATAATGTCACATGTCAAACAATGACAATGGCACACTTGTTGCCTTTAAAGCGGGCAGGACAGACGGGCATGGTCTCAGGAAAGTCATTTCCGGATTCCAGAACCAGATTCCTCATGACTGGCCTGACCGGGCTGCCACGGCATCTTCATTCTTAGCATCCTCTTTCTCCTCCTCTAGCTGAACCTCTTACAGCAATGCACATCATGAATAAGTATAACCTTAAGCCAATTAACAGTGATGAGTATGAACTATTGTTGTATATTTTATTATTTCCTTTGTGAATCTAAACCAAAGCCTAAACCACATGTAAAACCCAGATCAACACTTTGATCTCTGACATTCCCACAATCACGAAGTGCTACTTTAAAACCAAATTGTGAAAACAAGTGAAATCTTTTATCCATAGGAAGCACCACAAACCATGACCGTGGTAACACCAGGGTCAGTCTCAGTGATGGAAGACTGGAATGTCACTTCAGCTGATACGCTAAGCTCATTGTAAACTGCAGAGCAGCACCAGCATGCCCCACTTCCTTTGTGTTATTGGTGGCAGGAATGTTTTGTTAGAGTGACAGGAATGATCAAATGACTTCATTCATTCTCTGCCACCGTTCCATGTAGAGTCATAGCTGCACCTTGTGTAACATCATTTATATACTCAGGGTCGGATGGGGATCCTAATTTTTACTGGGTAGGGAGGTAGGTATACTATGGTATGGCCAGACGAAGATGCCAATGATGCCGGAGGTGGGGGCGAATAAGTCCATAATTGTTCACTGTTTCCTGTTTCTCCATGCCAACAAAATTAGAAAACAAAAAAAAATTAAGTTTGCTTAGTTTAAGTTAATTTTAATTAATATTACATTGTGCAGTGCAAAGGCCACCGGCCCATCACCACCAGCCAGCCCACTGATGGCTGCAGCCCACCAGGAAAAGTCCTGCCTCTCCTGATGGCCAGTCTGACCCTGTATATACCATAGCCACTGGCAAGTTCTTCTTGTAATGTTATAGATCGATAGAGATAGAGAGATTAATTCATTTATATTCCTTTAAGAATTTTTTTATATTTTTGTACATTACCTGTATTGTTAAGCCATATAGTAAGTACTGTTTTGAATCATCATTTTATGTATTTGTTTTCTACTCATTATTCCCTTATAAAATAGCTCTAATCAATTAATTAGTTTACTAAAATGTTTTTTTTCCCCCCTCATTCATGCCAAAAAGTTGACTTGAACTGAATTCTCTTGTATCACAGTGTGATGTTTGTATTCTTCCACTAGAGGGACTCGTTGGATCAACCATCCATCCATCCTCTATGCCCGCCAACCCTGTTCAGTACCACGATAGAGAGAGCAGAAAAGCTTTGAGAATACCTTCCCATTCTCCACGAATCCTAGGAGCGATTCTCCACTGAGTGATGTCATATCTAATGGTTTAAGCAGTTTGGGTGGTTGAGCAGTTGATTATAGGTGGAGTGATGGCTCTTTCCATATGTGTGTGCAGGCAGGGTGATATAAGGGTTAAAGGTCATGCCTGCAGTTTATCAGTTCCTTGGTTTCCTCTTGTGCTGTCCATTCTTCCTCTTCCTCTAACATCATCACATCTAACAACAACAGAAAAAAAAACATTAAGAAGATGAAAAAACAGCAGGTTTCTATGAGTTGTGAGTAACGTGTGTCAAAATTGGATGTGTAGAAATGTATTGATGTCTGTAGTTAATTTTATAATTGTGTGTGTTAAAGCTTCCATGTTGAGGCAAAGTGTAATATTTATTTTCCAGATTTCAGTTGTGCTGTCACTGATAGGGCAGAAGTGCATTACAGTTCAGTACAGCTGAGCTTCTATTCAGCCAATCCAAGAGGAACATGAGTAACATGAACAAACAGAAAGCTGCAACTTCATAATCCTATCAGAATATGTGTGTGTTTTATAGGGTGAGACTGTCTCAAGGGCTTTCTGGTGCAATAACACAGACCAGCTCAGTCTCTCTCTCTCTCTCTCTCTCTCTCTCTCTCTCTCTCTCTCTCTCTCTCTCTTTCTGTGTGTGTGTCTGTCTGTGCACGAATGCCTGAGTGTGGGTGTGAGTGTCTGACTTTATACATTGAGTTATTAGAATAATTTCTATTGATTTCATATAGAGACACATAAAGGGGCATACTGGTGATTTTGCATGTCTGAGCCCAAATAATACAACCCACACACGTTATATTACTGCCAACCATTTTCCAAAACATATGGAGCAATAAATTTTACAATAATTTTTCCTACCTTCCAGACTGCCACTGGTTTCAGTTCATTTTAACACACTATTAAAATCAACTTATCAAGACTTGAAATGTGCTTGAGAAAGGTAATTCATCACATTATTTTTTACTTAATTTAACCTGTCCAACAAGGAGCCACATGGAAGAAAATGTATTTGTCTGCCAGGAAATAAAAATACTTTGAAAAATTTAGAGATTTGTCAAAATAATACAAAACTTAAAATAAAGTTTTATCTTTTGGAAAATAGTTGGCAGTAACATAATATGTATGTGTGCTGTATTTACTGGGCTCAAACATGCAAAACCACTAGTATGGTCCTTTAACCAGTTGCATAACGGGCACAATGCTGATTAATTATTTTCTATGTGTGCATTACACATATGAGTTTTGATTCTTTCATGGAAGCTTTTCACATTTTATTCCATAAAACAAATGAAATGCATGAAGATGTAAAGCCAAATATGGTATTTTGTGAAAGTGTCCAACAGACACATTAAAACCGTTTTCTGAGATTCCAAACTTTCATGGCTCTCTTTTTGGGTCACGAGGTGCTGTAAATTACGACATCCATGAATGGCAGGAATTTGAACCTGTCCTTAGACTTGTTATGATATTCATTCACCCTCTCTCACTTGATCTTTCTCCCCCTGCCTCCCCCCTCCCACCCCTCTTATTTATGATCATTACCTTGACCTGCACCAGCCATCACTAAAACACTCACAGGCTTGTAAATCACCAGAGTCTCTTTCTCTCTCTGTTACATAAACAGCATTTAACAAATCTGTTGAGGACACGATAGGCCTAAGAAGCACTAATCACAAAGACACTATCAGCGTCTCTCTGAGAATATTAACAGAATGTTAGATATTTTGTTTGGTTTCATGACTTAAATTTATTGAAGCTTACGATTAATCTATTTCCCATCCCAAAGGGAAAGAGCTATACAAGCAATGATTTAATTATCTGTGAAAACATCCCAGAGGGAGAATGTGTCTCAGTAAAAGTTTCGGTTATTGGGCTTCAACACAGTGGCTGCCTTGTTTAAATCACTGTTGCGTTTGTCCAGAGTGAGAAGCAGGTAGGCTGAATTAATCAATCCACAGACAGAATTACTATTAGCAGGTAGGTGGTTTAGTGTCTTGCTCAAGGGCACTTAAGCAGACCTCATGACTATGGATAAACACCATCTTACACTCTATACTTATCTTACACTTGTTCCACCTGTTACATGTTACGTATAACATGTATAATACTTTAATGTTTCATTCATGACCTGAATATATGCTGTACGTGTTAAAGGCCGACTCCACCAATTTTACACATTAAATTCAGTTTATTGCTCTTGGCGAGCACTAATCACATCAAGAAGGTTTTTGTAACTGAGGAGTAAATGCTGGGAAAATAACCTCCATGACATAATGGAGTTGCTAAAGACCAAAAGTGTGAAAAAGGTGTGCACATTTTTCACAATTGTAGCCCTACAAAGACAAATAAACTGAATTTAACCTGTAAAATCCTCCTTTAAAAATATGTGCATGTATTTATTTATATCAGAAATAAATGCTGTCTTGATGATTAACATATTTTGGAATTGACTTGTATTACTTATATTATTCCTTATATTTAGCATGCAAATAATTTTATTTATATACAATTAATTTCAATCAACAAATTTAACATACATGTATGCACACCCAAATGTACAGTAGATACAGCATATACAAACACTCATTCTCTCTCTCTCTCTCTCTCTCTCTCTCTCTGTCTCTCTCTCTCTCTCTCACACACACACACNCTCTCTCTCTCTCTCTCTCTCTCTCTCTCTGTCTCTCTCTCTCTCTCTCACACACACACACATACACATACACACGCACGCATGCACACAGACACACACAAGCAGAAGATAAGGCATCAAAGCAGCAGGCAGATTTACAAGACACTGCAGAGGGCCTTTAAAAAATACTGCTGCATAAATGTTTATGCAGCACTCTCCATGTCAGGCACTAGGGGGAGGAAAGCACGGCTGAGCAGCTCAAAACCAGACACTTCAGAAATTAATGTCTGCCTATGAATCTGCTGAAGCGTATCCATTTCTGTGAGGGAGGCATTGTAATAGCTTTAAATGGTCGATGCTGTAAATCTGGCTGCTTAGTGAGGCCCAGCAGGTCTGACAGGTGCACTTTGGAAATCTTTGACCATGAAAACACAGACAGTGGTGAGCGTGGTGCCCTGGAATGGTGCAAGCCTTTGTGTATTTGTTCTAGAAAGAAATTATGCACTGTTGATAGTTAGTACACAGAACAGAGGCAATGCAGGTGGCTTTTGGAGAAATGTGTCCTTCAAATAGCATGATTACACCTTTTTGGTGTCACAATCGCAGTACGGTATGTCCATGCACACTGTTGGGTGTAAAACCTTGTATGTCCAATTTTGGGGATTTTAATTATTATGTTTCATTAAATTATTTAAAGGACCATACTTTTACATACATACATTTTAGCCCAATAAATACAGCCCGCATACACCTCACATTACTGCCAACCATTTTCCAAAACAGACAACTGGAGTGGAAAATATTTGAATTGTTTTTCCTACCTTCTAGACTGCCACCGGTTTCGTTCTAGTACACTATAAGATTAACTTGTAGAGACTTACTGAAGGTGTGTGTGCTTGAGGTAATCCATCACAGTGACACGTCTATGAAATTTTCGACTGAAATTATTTAATTTAACTGATCCAACACGGAGATACATCGAAGAAAATGTATGCCTCTATCAGGAAATATAGTCCCAGGAGAGGAAGGCTTTTACCAAGAAATTAAAGGACTGTGCCTTCTACAGTTGTGTGTTAGCAGGCAAAACATTGAATTTTAAGGTGGGTACATCACCTGAATATTTGATTTTGAAAGATTAGAGAATCTGGTAAAATAATGTGAAAACTAAAATATGACTTGTTTCGGAAATTGCTGGTAAAATATGTATACAAACACACGCAAAGTCACTGGTTTGGTCCTTTAACTCCCTGAAGGAAAAGAATCTTTATAGTGGTACATTTACTTTTGTTACTTGTGTAAATTTGTTTGGGTATAATTTTGAATACCTACCACCTCATGAACAAGCTCAACAGTTTAAAAAAAAGAGCAATAATTAAAAAAAAAAATTCTTAATGAAACCCACTTTATTTTAAAATTTCCATACCTTTCACTTGTTTTGATACTCTGCAGAATTTTCTAGAATCATCTGGCATACTACCAGGGGGCACCCACCAGTGGTACATGTACCACAGCTTGAGAACCACTGCTCTAGGTGTTAATATTTAAGCAAAGGGTTTGATTATTTCTACCATTGGAGTAAAGTTAATAGCAAAGCTCAAAAATCAGGCGCTAAATATATCATACTAGAAAATAAATTATCCATCTTCTCAGCAACAACATCTTTGAATGACCTCATCCAGCGAGGTGTGCAGCGTTACTCCGCCTACTACTCAGGCCAATCCTCTCAGACAGACTGTTGATCTCCAGATAAAGTGTGCATTTATGTGTGTGTGTGTGTGCACATGGAAATAGTTGCAGTATTGTTAGCTCTCCATTCCACCAGTCTCATGCTTCCCACCCTGTGTGCCTACGCATGCATGTGTCTTATGCACGTGTCACTAAACCGCGGTCATTGCACTCAGACATGGCATGGGCTTGAGAGACAAAAGCTTTTGATGAGAGGGTGGAGCATCGGTAATGTGTGGCTACTGGAGTGTCTGTTGGAACTGTGCCTGTGTTTAGATACACACTGTAAGGTAGCCCAGGAGACACACACACACACACACACACACATACTAGGAAAGGTACAGCATTGCACCTTTTGAACATTGTGGAAATAAACTAGAAAAACTGTGTACAGGTGCAATAATGATTTTATGCTCTCTCTTGACTACTTGCATTGTGAAAGGGTTACCAGGACTGCCAGTTCCAGTGGGGATTGTAATAACATAAGCAAAAGTTCTGTAATCAGAATTCTATGAAAGTAAAAGTTAAACACGTTCCAGTAAAGCTGGACTTAAGAACCAAAAGTAAAATAACTTATTTTGAAGGTCATGCTTTTTGTAGCATTTTGTGAACGTGCCGTTATTTCTGGAGGATGTGCACAACCAGTGTTTCAGCCAATGCAGGATATGTGTGCTATATGCATATGCTTCCATTAAAAAGGGGAGGTGACAGAGGAAAATGCTTACCACAGAGAGAAGCCTTTTGGATCCATACACTACAGACTGAAAACCCAAAAGGTCTGAATGAGTAGTTGTCATTTTCATGTTTTTTATGACTGGTGTAGTACTCCTATTGTTCAATTTGGGCTTAATATTTAGAGAATCATGAAATGTATATGCCTAATCAAGTGTGGGCTTTCTGTTAAATTAATTATACATATGTTTCTGTATTTGTTGTATGTTTTTCTATATTTTGATGTGTGTTGTATCATGCTAGTTTGCGTAGTTTTGTGGTTTAGATTATATTGTCTTAGAAAACTCTATTACTGCTTGTTAAGACTGATGGATGTTGGGTTTCACCTGTGGTCTTAGGGCTATATAAGCCACACCCACTGTTTGTTATGTTACGCTGAGGATGGCTCAAGCTGAAACGCGTTCTTATTTGCGTGCCTGAGTCTTATGCTGCGTTCGATGGATCTCGGAAGTCGAAGTTTTCCCAGTTGGAAGTTCCAACTTCCAACTTTTTTTTTTTTTTTNTTTTTTTTTTTTTTATACCAAATTTCACAACGCAAATCGGGGGGTCGGCTTATACGAAAGTAATTCAAATCAGATCCCAGAGCATGAAATTTCCGGGGGTAGAAATACTACCCATTACCACTACCCATGGAAAATAGTTTAAATCATACCTTAGAATGAGATNGGTAGAAATACTACCCATTACCACTACCCATGGAAAATAGTTTAAATCATACCTTAGAATGAGATAGTTCTTGACTAAACATCTTATTCAGCAGATTTTGCGGTGGCCAGTAAGCTGTGAACCATCAGTTACGGTAATCAGCTGCTGAAATAAATATCATGTTTACCAGTACGTGGATTCTTTTCAGAAAATCAGAGGAATACTATGACAATACCCAGAAAACAGGTACCATTTGCTAAACAAATAAATTGATGGAACAACATCAGGGGGTTGGCTGAGGGAATTCCAAAACTCCATATTGAGGAATGTCCAGCACATAGACAGACCCGCATCGACTCAGGTACAGGATAATTACTGAAAACANAAAAAAAACCCACCATAATTACACAGCTAAACAAGCTAAATGAGCACCGTGATAATTATAGCTCATTTGTAAAGCTTTCCTTATCTTCATCAATGCGATTCAGATGAGGAAGAAGAGTCCAGAAAACTTAACATCACTTATGGTAATCAGCTGTATCACGTTTACCGGTACGTGGATTGTTTTCAGAAAATAACAAGAATACTATGACAGTTCTCAGAAAAAAACAGGTAATTTGCTGAACAAACGTAACAACATCAGGGGGTCGGCTTATATGCGGGCTTCTTTAAAAATCTAAATTTGCAGGTCAAAATCAGGGGGTCAGCTTATAGTCGAGTGTATACAGCAATTTTATCTACAAGATACAAATATAAACCATTTCAATCCTGATGGATGCTCACTCCTGATTTCACTGTAGGAAACACTGGTGTAGGCGTGCATTCTAGTGTGAGAATGTAGCACGTAAGTGAGCTGAGCTGAGCCAAAAAGCATCAGGAGCTGGCAGTGAAGTCCAGGCCACCCAGAGCGATGAATAAACCCAGGACGTCAAACAAGCAGAGAGGTAGGATAAATACTTCAAACCCAGCATGAAGGAAGAGAGGACAGGACCCAACGGGCTGTGATGAGAGGGGGAGAAGGATAGGCGGTAACGAGAAAGGAAGAATAAGGTGAAAAAAGTGGAAGAACGTGTGAATTAGTGAGTTTGTATGTGTGTGAATGTGTACCAGTGTGTGCTCAGGTGTGTGAGAGTGTGTATTTAATAGGGTGAGCCTGTCTCAAGGACTTCCTGGTACAACAACACAAATCTTGACATAGCTTTTAGCAGGAAATTGTGCATATATGAAGGTGCTTTTTAAAATCATATCAGTAATATCAAATTAGACAGTAGAAATACTGGAAAGAACCAAAGATTTTGAAGCTGTTTCTCATGTTCTTTCCTTGTGTGCCTTCTTTTGAGCATGCACACACACAGACACACACACACCTGTCTACCAGTTGATTTGTTTGTTTGTCTGTCAGTAGTTTACGATAATCAGGCAGGACGCCGTGTGCCCTGTTGCTGTGTTGCCATCGGCTTCCTGTCTGTACCAGGCTGTTTCCTGTGTGCGTTTGCCTCCATGACGTGATGCCTACAGGCTTCCTCCCTTGGGTTAGTGTGTGGCCAGGCTGATAAAAGCATTCTACATGTTTCTCTCTCTCTCTCTCTCTCTCTCTCTCTCTCTCTCTCTTCTGTCACTGTTTCTGTTTTGCATTTTCCCCGTCTTTCTCTCTGTCATCCTTTTTATTCCTGAACACTTGCACACTGCCACCAATGACGGGTTTTGAAATTGATGACCAGTGAACATATACAATGTCCACATCTATCTTCATTCAAGGTAATAGAGATGGTAAGAGGACAGAGGTTTGGGNTTTTTTTTTTTTTTTGTTTGTTTCATGGAGCTTTCTTGCCAGACTTACGAAGACTTAAAACTGAAGACAGAGAGAGAGAAGTACATTAAAGATGGTTTAGAAATGGCTGATAGACCTTCTCTTTTCAAATTTTTTTTCTGTCTCTTCATACACTCTTTTCACACTCAGCTCTTTCTGCCTTTGCAGACAGATTGCTTGGCCTTGGATGGAGTGAGTGTGTCCGAGAAGAGGGAGAGTTGGAGGAGGGAGAAAGGCAAAGACTTTGCCCTGATTTATGCCCTGTTTCTAGGCCATGTCCTTCATGTAACACCCTACAACTTCCAGTCTCCCTGCTTTCTGTCTGCAGTGTTTAAGGAGTGAATGCCTTTAAATGTATCTTACTTTTGTTGCACAGTTACGAGTGTATTTGTGAACCAACTTCAGATGCATTACAGGCAACTTCCAATCAGTTCAAATCCTTTTATTGGTCAACTATTACACCATACACTTACACTGTTGGACCTCTTCAACTCTCCTGGGAGCCAAAATTGGAAACTTGAAATTCCCAATAAAGGGAGAATCCAGCATGTCCCCGACTACAGAAAAATGCTGTTTACTCTCTCACTCACCCTACTCACCCTGCTGTGGCCCCATTGGCTGTCAGCGGGACCATTCATCCTGGGAGGAGCCAATGAGCAATAGGCCCTGGCTCCGAGTTTGGCCAATCGGATTATGCAGAGCGATGACATTGAAGGAGATGCTGGGAATAGCTGGCTGGTGTTTATGGGCTCCTGCCTGCCTGACAGAAAGCAGAACCCCTGACGGGAGAAAAAAAAGCAATTAGGCAATTACACCATCTAGGCCTATAAGGATCCCACATCACACTGTTTTCTTAGCCTCTTCATGGGCCGATAAGGGACAGCCGCCACAGCTGAGGCGGAGCTGAAAAATGATCACTGGAGGAACCTGTGGCGGATGAAGAGGAATGGGATTAGAAGAGGGATGAGGAAAGGCTGCATGGCCAAGAGCGATAAGAGGGGGAACGAGAAGGAAGAAATAGAGGCAAAAAGGGCAGAAGGCAAAAGAGAGGAAAGAGGTACAGAAGAGAGAGAGAGAGAGAAAGTGAGGGATGGACGGATGAGGAAAGTAGGAAAGACTGAATGGTTGTATATACACTCATCTGATTTCAAGGTAATGATATAAAAATCTGGCAAAAAAAAAAAAAAAATCNAAAAAAAAAAAAAAAATCAGAGGACTGTTGGGCCTTGGTGGAAGTATGCATGCTCTGAGTGTCCTAGAGTTTACCTTCATCATCTGCATGTAATGAACAACGCTGGACGTGGCCATACTGTTGTTTCACTAAATGCAATGCACACATAAGGATTTTAATGTTTAGTGCACAAGAAAATTATCCTGTATGTAAAGCACATATGCAACACAAACATATCACCAGTCCATTCAGGGAACAAGCGACACATTGGAATTAGAGTTGAACTGATTCCTGCTCCATGTTTGTCTAAGCAGGAAAGGAAGGAGAGGAAAACAGAAACACGGATCGTCATTGGACACTCAGAAGATAGTTGTTTCGGTTGATTTAAATAACTTCTCGTTACATTTTACTGGAGCAGATTGTGCGTATTTGAGAGTGCCACCAAATACTGAGGAGGAAGGAGGCGCTACTCAATGAACTGAAAAGCACCATCAGAAAGACTTAATGTGCATCTTAACCCTTTGATCCAGGCTGGCGTGGAGGACAGATATGCAGAGTCATGCTTTTGCGTGGATTCGAGTCACAGGATCAAAGCTGAAACAGACCACAGAGGCTTGTCTCTCAGCTTGGACCCAGCAAAGACCATCCATCCTGCTGCTATGAGGACCAGGGCACCTGGGTGGTCTGGCCTGGCTTTCTTTGTCTCCTTTCTCTCTCACTTGCTCTCACATTTTCTCCGTATATGACTTTCATTCCCTCCTGTTTTGTTCCTTGAGGATCATTCCTTTTCTCTTCTGCTGCTGCATTCTCTTCATTCTTTTTTTTCCTCTTGCTTTCCATCCATCCCTCTCTCCTTTTAACCTCTCCTATGACAAGGATTCTTCTCCATCTAGAAAACTCCACCATAATAATCCAGATAAAAACCATAAACAGATTTCTTTCTCTCCCTCTGGCGCTCTTTCATTTTTTTTTTTACCCTCTCCTCCACTTCCTATCGTCTGACTCCCTCTGTTTCAAAGCCAGTTATTCTCTCTTTAAGTATGCCATAGAGAGACACATAGGGTCCTCTACGACCATTTCAAAACTAATAAACAATTGTCAAGTGAGAGGGAAAGCAGAGAGAGCATGGGCCACTTTAAAAGCACATCAAAGGCCAGGGGAAGGAGAGGCATGAGGATGGGAAACATGGGCGGATGAGGATGCGTGTGCACTCACACACACGCACACATGCAGAAACTAAGAGTTTGAACTTATTGCGGGTCAGTACAGCGCTCGTAATTTCACAGGACAGGTGGATGACTGGAAAGGAATTTCCCCCTCACACCTCCACTGTCTCCTTCCTTCATCCCTCCTTCAATCACCCCCACAATCTTCCCCTCCCAGCCCCTGATGAAGGAGCCAGGCTGGCTGAGAAGGAGGGAGCCAACCCTTTGCAGGGCGGAGGAGGTAGAGAAGGTGGAGGGGGGNGGGGGGGGGGAATTGGGAGAGGAGGGAGATAAGTCGACTTCACAGCCCGTGACATAAATCACATCAAGACATGGCAGTAGGACATTGACCAGGACCACTGATAAAGCTCAGCGGGGTGGAGAGAGAGAGAGAGACGGAAAGAGAGAGTGTGAGTAAAGTAAAAGAGTGGAGGAGGAGGAGGGAGGAGGAGAGACCCTTTCAGGTTATTATTACCCCTACAAACTCCCAATCTCCAGCAGTCAGCGGTCACTAATGAGCAAATCCGTGGAGGTTAGGCCATGAGCTGTGAGTGGGTGGCATTGTTTAATCCAGCTGTCTGCTTCTGCTGCCCTCCATTGTAACAAGGAGGCCGATTGTGTTCTTGTGATGGACGAAGAACCTCATGAGCTCATATTGTGGGGAGATGAATTATCTGTGAAATGATTAGATGGTCTGGGAAACGGGTGTTGATTGATGCAGATGCTCTGTATAATTGGGCAGGACAACCGAGGCCACCTGCGCAGCAATATTTTGACAATAATTTACATGACATTAATCATTTGCGCTCACTTTATTAAAGCACACTTCATTATCGAAAGCCTTTGTCAGTTTTCAGTAACACTCTATTCAAAGCAGATACAGGTCAAATGTTATTTATCGGTAATTCTTAACAGCAGTTTTAAACATCTGGGCTTAGAGCCAGGTGAGTGTTACCCACATAAACCAATATAATAACTGCTTTAACAAATAGCCAATCAGGAAGAAAATTTAACGTCAGCTTTGTATACTCTTCCATGATTGACAGCTTATTTAACACCAACTGAATTATCCCGGCTATCTGATATCCCAAACAAGTTTAAACAAATGTTAAGAATTATTTGCAAATTCCATTTAGCTTTAGCTTTTCAGCGTTGTGTACACCTATGTGGATTTTCCCTCAGCTTCTGTACTCTCACTGATGTGGGCACAGAGAAAGAATGGGGATTCGTAAACTGTTTGACGGCTCCATATTTCTGCCGAGAGGCTTAAATTAACTGTTTACTCAAATGGCTAATTTGTTACAAAAACGAAATGTCTCTTTGTATACCGAAATGCCCTCCGTCATTGCAGCGGGCCTCTACATCACCACGACAGCCACTAAAAGCCAAGCAAAGTGTGACGATGATAAATGAACAGTCCATCATGCTGAGGTCTTGCTACTAACACATGTAGACAATGATTTCATAGTTTTTTTTCCTCCCCAGTCCATAAGCTTGTTCGCTGAGTAGGCCACCATGAGAATTCACTGCTCTAAATAGCTCCTGTGCTCAGTAATGAGTATCAAGCCTGTTTCAAAGAGCTAATCAAACAGCATGAATTGGCTCAGTGTGTTTTATGGTTTCAACATCTCATTGAAAATCTGTAATTGAAACCATACGTGTGATGAGATCTGAAACTCAGCTCAACTATTGTCATTGATACTACAGAACTCAACACTGTTTGTGTTTCAGCCCTTTCAGACACGGAAACTTTAAATTTCTAGCATCATCTATCTGTCAAGTGGTGCGTTTAGCCATTTGAATTTTAAACAAGATTTATCATGCAAATTCATTGTACAGCATTATGGCAGATATCTTTTTTCTAGGTCTATATCCATAACTGTTGATTTTCTTTTCTTTTTTTTTTTTTTTATNTTTTTTTTTTTTTTTAATCTTTCTGAATCAGCATCATTTTAGCTACACATTGCTGGTAGTTACAGTACATGTTTCTAGCATTATTTGTTAATGTACAACAAAGCCATAAACATTACATGTCATGTTTATATTTACCAGATCTGGATCAGTATCTGGATCTGGGCTAAATTGCACCTGTTGACTGTCCATCGTAGGACACAAGTACCTGAATTTTATTTATTAAGATTTGAATGTTAGTTTTCGAGACATTGGCAAAAATTTTGAAAAGTGAAAAAAGAAAAAATCCTTCATCAGGATCCAGATTTAAATTTGCTTAAAAATCCAAACCTTCCACAATTCAAGTCCCACCTATCTCAAAATCTGCTGACAAACAGACTAACAAAAAAAAAAGCATGTGAACACATTACAAAATTCTTACATAAGAAAAACAAGATAAAACATGATCTTGACACTTTCTTGAATTCCTAGTTTTGCAGTTTAAGAATAAATGATTTGTGCTCATTGGCTCTTCTTGCTGGAGACAGAAAGTGGCTGGCACAGCAAAGCAAATGATGCTAGTATACATTCAGCAAACCGTAACCCCGAACCGCTAACTGCTACACAACTGCACAAACATGCACAGGCTGATTTACTGAGAGAAGAGACAGCGGAAAATCAAGGAGGGAAGTACATTATATGTAGATGTAAGAGGGGGAAAGAGAGGGAGACTGTATCTTTCTGTGTGTGTGTGTGTGTGTGTGTGTGTGTGTGTGTGTGTGTGAGATGTATTTGGGCCTGGGTCCCCCTGGGCAGTGAGGCCTGCTGCCTGTCAGGGTGAGTGGCCTTATCTTCCCCAAACATTTACTTAACCCTTTGTCTTACAGAGCCCAAGACAATGAGACAGGCATGAGGAATCCCAGCATGCGCACGCACACGCGCACACACACACACACACACACACATGGATGGACAGGCTGCTTGTTTTTTGATATTCGACCTCCCTGATTACACGGGCTGTCTCCACCCTGTCCTGCACACGTTTTGGCAATACTTCACTACATATGGAGATTAATATCAATCAATCATCACATACTGTATCTTACACTTTATGTATGCCACCTTATCACTCTATTAATAGATCAAAAACTGATGTTCCTCTGCATATATTGTGATACTGTGCCAAACATATCCATCTGGTCATGTAATTTTGCATTTATATTATACCAGTAAAGCTGACTATAACATCCATCAGTACATTTGCAGTTGATGGTACATCATATTTTGATGTTGAAGCTGTTTCAGGCGTGTAATCAACTCAGTGGTTATTAAACATCATTTCATTGTATTGGGCCACTTGTTGATTGTCCCGTTTCTTGTTCTGGCTGAGCTGGCTGAAACTATTTATTCCTTCTTTTCTAGTGTGCTGTAAACACAGTTATCTGTATGTTTAGCTGATCTATGAGAAGAATGTAGCAATCAGGCTTTGCCTTTGTGTCAGCTGAGAGGTAGTGGGGTGTGGGATTTAAGTGTGTGTGTGTGTGTGTGTGTGTGTGTGTGTGTGTGTATTCAGATATATCTGTCTACATCTGTTAAAAAAAGGAATTCAAACAGATTTTATGCTTCGTGCATATATAGACATTTTCAGACCTAAAGTTAGAATCTAAATTAGGAACTACAGCACTTTACCCGGAACTATCCGGAACTGGACTTGGATCCTAAAAGTGGTTCCTGCAGCAAGTTCCCTGCTCACATTCTCACTGCACTTCATGATCTTGGAAATTAGAACAAGTGATGTCTCCCTCTGCCACAGCTGCTGCCATTATTGTCTTCTTAGATTTATTTTTGTATTTCATTTATTTCCTCTGCATTGCTTTGAGTTATGACTAATTCCAGGTTTCGAATAATATAGTGCAGTCTTTTTTAAAAAAAAATACTTTTCCATTTTGAGTGGACAATCCAAAGTCTCTCTGGATCTCCTTATCCACATAAATGGACATTGGGGTTTGCAACTTCCAACTTCTTCAGAAGTCTTAAATCTTCCCTGTTGCTCTTTGGCTGTGTACAACAACAAATCAAACACAAGTATTTAAAATGGCGGTTGTCTGTCTGTTTGGCTTGGGGGAAGCTTACATCTGATTGATCAACAATTGGTCTGATTGGTCCACCCAGCGGTTCCTGAATCCTCAGATGGTGGAGCAGGGACTTAAAAAAACATTCTGGAACTACCGTTCTGGCACCAAATTGGTTCTTACTTCCTAAGTGCAAAATTGAGGAAACCTGAGTTCCAGGAAAAGTTCCTGCTGTGCAGAAGGGATTTATGTGTGCTTAGGTACATTCTGTCAAGTGTAACAGTATTTCTGAAGAATAAGGACGAGGAGGAGGAGGAGGAGGAGGACTCTGAGCACAGAACAAAGTCAAACTTCTGCTAATTTCTTTGTGTTCATTTTATGGTCCTTCATAAAAGTCACTGAGCAGCTCTTCATCCCTGTGTGCTCATCGTTTGGCCGGCCTGAGGTATTGCAGGCGAGCCGAGCATAGCATTTCTCTGAACTCTTGATCCCTGCTGGAAGATGAGTGCACCGAGAAAAGGAGTGAGGAGAAAAAGAGAAAAAGCATAACATAAAATACTTCCCTCAGTGTAATCAAACAAATCATGATTAAAAATATTTCACTCATGACAAGGCTCTATGGTTTATAAATCTGCTCAAACGCACCCCCCTTTTTCTCTTTCTTTCTTTCTTTCTTTCTTTCTTTCTTCTTCAAACATATAGAAAATAACTCCAGCACTGTTTGACATATGACATACAAATTTGTAAAACACAGCAGCTAACAGTGAATGGCTATCCTCCAGACCCAGATTCTCTCTCTCTCTCTCTCTCTCTCTCTCTCTCTCTCTCTCTCTCTCTCATCTCCTTCCTTGAGTCACCCAGCAGCTTTACTTGGCTAAATCCACTGCAGCCAGTCAGTCTTTGGTCTGCACATTCTTTCCCTCACAAAAATCAATGAAATAAATAGGGTGCATCTCGGTGCAGGAAACAGAGGGGAGGCTGTGCTGCGGGTTATCCAGAGTGCACATTCAGAAGCTCAGACAGGAACAGATGAGCCAGAAAGACAGATGAAGCCCGAGAACAGAGGCGAAAGACAGAGAGGCAGAAAAAGCGAGAGGAGGAAAAAAACAGAATCAACAAAAAGACAGATGATGGCAAACGGGGAATCCAATGAGAGTTTAGGGGATGAACTTAAAAAGGATGAAGGAAGCTTACTTCAACCATAGTGCGGTGGAAAATTAAGAAAGATTAAGAACAAAACAAGGGGAAATCGCCAAATAGTGGAACAGACACAAAATGTGTAGATAACTGCAGAATGACATGCATAGAGTACAGCAAAGCAAATTATAAGATGAGACTATTAAAATAACATGTAATACAGAAAATCATATATTCAGAGGTGAATCCAGCAGACACTAAAGAGACAGAGAGAAGGGAGGCAGGGAGAGATGGGAAGAAAGGAAAGGAAAGGAATGGGAGGGGGGCAGAAGGTAGAGATAATGGAGAAGGATGAGCGAGAGTTCCACATGCAGAGCTTTACGATGGCCTAATGATCATTATTTAGTGCAGTGCTTAGGTGCAGGGGTGGAGGCAACAGGGATGACTTCACCAACTGAGCTCCATCAGAAGATCAAACACGATGCCTGGCAGCAAACTGTGCAGCTTAACTCCAGCCATGTTTCTTCAAAGTGCAGGAGAAGCAGAGAATGTATATGTGTATTCAGGAGCAGACAAAGAAAAGAGTAAAACTGACTGAAAATTGCTGCTGTGCTGTTGTGATGTTAGGCAGAGGCGGGCAGTAACGCGTTCCATTTACTCTGTTACATTTACTCAAGTAACTTTTTTTTTCGCAAAATAGTACTTTATTGAGTAGTTTTATTGCAGGATACTTTCAACTCATACTTGAGTATATTTGTGAAGAAATCCGTTACATTTGGTTGCACTGTTATTTTTGATTTCACCCGTTTGAATTCAGCACATTTAGTTTTTCTCTCATTGTCAGACACTACACTGTCTGCTTCAGCTCCGAAGTAGCCACACCCCCCACCCTCCGTTTCCATGGTTTCACCAGGAGCAGAACAGTCATGGCAGAATCAACAGCAGGAGGTTTAGAAGAGGCACATTCCTGGCCACACATTCAAATGCTGTTTTCTTTTCAGTCTACCAAAACCAACAGCTACATAATGCGTTCCATCTGTCTACCTAAAAATGTGGACATTTCAGCTTCTAAGAACTCAACAGGAAGGAAACGTGGCAGTAAGCTGCAACGTTAGCTACTTAACTAGCTGCTGCTACTAATGCTAACTCAAGTTTTCCTGTTCGATTTTGAGTAAATTCATGAAGCTAACCTAGCTAACTGTCTTGGGGCCAGGCCATAATTGTCATGATTTGTTATGTGGTAAATATTTGATTTATTACTGTCTACTGTTTCTTTATATGATATGATTTAGATTATTAGAAGCTACATATGGCTACTTTGCATGTTTTTCCTCAGACAAGCACTTTATAGCTTGTTGATTATTCGAAAGAATAAGTTTGATCACAGTTACTCACGACTCAAGTAATCTTTTTAATAGATACTTTCTTACTCTCAAGTAATTATTTTGGTGACTACTCTTACTTATACTTGAGACATTATTATCATTAAGTAACAATACTTTTGAGACTCTACCCACCTCTGATGTTAGGATAGTGCACTCTTCATTCCTGCGTTGAGCAAAAGACTTATTGGCTTGTNCCTCTGATGTTAGGATAGTGCACTCTTCATTCCTGCGTTGAGCAAAAGACTTATTGGCTTGTCTGAGAGAGATCACCGCAGCGATTCCGTCTTAGCATTATGCTACATGATATCTAGGATTTCTACTACAAAAGGAACAATTCAGCCAATATGGAGAAAAGCAAAGTTACAGATTTTCATTTATGAGACTGGCTTGTTGTAGTTTGTCACCAGCCAAATCTTTCAGAAATTAATGTTTTGTTTTTTTTTTTAATGTAGCATGATTTAGTTTTTGCAATGTTTGTAATTTTTGGGATTAAATGAGTTTAAGAACATTATGGAACCAAACATGAGCTTATAGACTACATTGGGTCCTGATCCTCAGTTTAAGAAACTCTTCATTCCTGCGTTGAGCAAAAGACTTGTTGGCTTGTCTGAGAGAGATCAGGCAGTAGTCCATCTCTGATGAGTCAGTGACCTCCAGGCCACAGAGGGGGTGATAGTGTGTGTGTGTGTGTGTGTGTGTGTGTGTGTGTGTGTGTTTGTTAAAAATACCAACAGACGCTTGGAGCCTCCGTGCCGGCCATCTTTGACACCACCCTGACATTGACTCTGAGGTGGCGCTCTGAGAACCATGGTAACGCCCACTCTGGAGGGCTGTACCTGGCACACATCACTCTGCACCTCACACACACACACACACACACACACACACACTCCTTTTCTTGCTCCTTTGCACATCNCCTCACACACACACACACACACACACACACACACTCCTTTTCTTGCTCCTTTGCACATCCTGCTTCTGTACTTCTCACCCATCTATCCATCACTTTTATACACTTGTGTTTCTGTCCTTCATTCCTTCTTCCCATTTACTCCATCACTCTTTTTTCACTTCCTAAATCTTTCTATATTTCCTAAATCCCAAGAGTGGTTATGTCGCATTTAGAATAACGAGATTCTCCAAAGGATTCCTCTTGAACAACACAGAGCCAATTCTGGAAGCCTGATAAAAGAGACAGTCTGTTAAAATGAGATGAGATGAGATTAGATTAGGTTAGATTAGATTAAAAGATGTCTTGTTATCAAATTGAGGCTTGAGAAGAGTAGAAGAAAGTGCATGCATATTCATGGCAACCTGCCTATTTTATTTGGTATTTCTTATGAACAAATTAAATTTTTAAGATTCGCCTACTGCAGGTAATAGTTCATTTAAATACCGTGGAAACCTGGCCAGTGTCTTGTGCCTTATAGATCAAGATCAAGCTGGTGGTCAAGGGGAAATTCTGATACGATGGTGCTGCTACTGAAATGCTCAAGAATCTGCCAGTAGTTTAAAATCCTGCGTAAATATGAGAGGTCAAACTCTGCTTGCTGGGTTTATATACCGGTATATACATGATATGATCTCAACAGATCTCAAGTTCCTTAAACAGTGTGTTTAAGGAAATTGTAGGTGCAGCTTCATGTCTGTCCTCTGGTAGCTGCTGTTGGAAGGTGAAGCTGTAGGGTCAGCAGCAGCAGCAGCTCAGTAAGCGTTGTTATCCTGTGTGAGGACAGGCGTCAGCAAACATGTCCTACACTGACCTACAACCCAGGGTAAACTCAACAGCCACATACACACACAAAAAAACACTTGGTCAGTGGTTTTCAAGTTGCAGATGCTGTAAGAAGAGTAACTTGGCAACACCCTCGAACACATCCATGTTTGATATACATGAAATGTGAAAGTTGTTATGGGGCTTTATAGCTATTAAGCTTTCCTGGGCACACAAGCACCATTTTTAAATACTCAAAATTACCTTTTTTTCTTTTTTTTTTAAACACAGGGAACAAGGAGATCTCACTGTAAAGCACTGCCACGAAATTTACTTCTGAACTTTTGGTTCGACAGCACCTTATGTTACTATTGACCACAAAGGCTCAGGCACTGGCATAGTTCTCTCCATTGTTTTAAATGACAAAGTAGAAATCCAAAAAAAGTCTTCAAAATGCAAAGAAACAAAAGAGGCAATCCACCTTAAATCTGCTCTGGATCCTCCTCTTTTCTTTGCCAGTTAACTTTGCTATTTATTCTTCTCCTCTCCTATCAGATTTCTAAAATCAATATGATTAAATAAATTTTCTGTAAAAAAAGTTCTGTCTTTTATTCTCCAGTCTCAGTATTCATCTACCTTTCTGTCTCCCTCCCTCTGTCTCCTTATGTCTTCTGCTTTCACCAAACATAATCCTCAAACCTTCCATTTCTCAATCCTCCCCTCTCTCCATTTTTATTGCTCTCTGTTCATAGATCTCCTCCTCTCATCAACTCTTCTCTTCACTCATTGCATTCTATTCCTTCTCTCCCCACCCCCTAACCTTCCCACCTCATCTCTGTAAACTCAACTACAATCCCCCCCACCACCACACCCCACTCTCAGCCCTTCGTCCCTCATCTGAGGGTGATGGAGAGAGGAGAGAAGAGAGAGGAGGTTGGGAAAGGAGGGGAGGGCCTGTGGGGGTTGAGTAAGCCTGGACTTGACCCCTGCTTTCTGGGCTCCGAGGAGTCTCCTCTCCACCCTGGGCCAATGACAGATGGAGAGACAGCTAGGCAGGCATGCACGCACACACGCACACACGCACACACACAGACGTGCACATTCTTTCATGCAAAGACACCCTCCATTATACATTCACACGTGCACACAAACCGGGAGAGTGACCTCCTTTTACATGACTACACTCCCACGTGTGAAATGCTGATAACACCCATCTTTGTACTAACTCTGCAACACACACACACACACACACACACACACACACACACATACACACACACACGTTTCTGTCTTGCAAATGGGAGACATGAAATCATGTGATAAATGTCCATTTGGGCGCCTGCTAACAAATCCATCTATTTTTACATCACTTTGCATCCACACGTGTGCATGTAGTGTCTACATGTAATACCTACTACAACACAACACAGGTTTATATCCATACGCACATACTGTACAGGTATGCACAACTTGGGAATTGTGTGTTTTTCCAGATCTGTGACTAATGCCCAATACTTCATAGCTAACACACTTGCACTTAGATGAGCTACAGCTCAGCTTTCCTGTTTCCCACAACGATAAAGCCCTGTGCTAACAAACAGAAAGGATACAGAGATCACTTTTATATATAATAATTAAATATAATTCCCATTCACCCAAGAAACCTGAACCAGAAACCAAAGTTTAGAGCATAAATCTCACCTACAGGCACTCTAACTATGAATCCCACAGAGCAGCCTGTGCCAACTGACAATAAATATTACTTCTGTGTATATAGAATACACACACGCAGTAAGACACAGTGGTCTAAAGCTGGCAATGGGTGCTGGTGCCAAATGTTTTCGTTACTATAGTTAGGGGCTGGTTTGGAGTGCTGTGAAGTGCTGTGGGGTGCTACAGAGCTATGGGGCTTGGTGTGAGCCAAATATTTCTGATGGATGATAAATCAGCTGTGTGGGATCGAGTGTGGACAATATGGAGTGTGCAGTCTGTGTGTTTGTGAGGAATGACTTGATCATCTGAGGCCAACAATATATGAATGTTTGCATGTATGTAACTGTATAAATGGAGGAAGGTTTCACCATTGATTTTCCCTCAAGGGTAAATTTTGTACCCCTCCCCTTTCTTCCTGTAACCTGTTTTTCTCAAGGAAACAATCAAACTCACGGTCACGGAAGTCATCGTTCTCGGGTGTCTCCGCGTAATCCATCAGCCCGTTGTTTTCTGTCTTATTTTAGACCTCGCTTGGCCTGTCCTGTTGTTGTGTCTTGTGTTTTTCAACCTAAAAATGGAAGAATAAGTCTGTGAATAGATCCAGTCTGGGCTAAGAGCTAATAATATCAGTAGATTGTGTGATTCATGTTCTTTGCACAGAGAAAATAAATAGATGTGGATGTCTGCTTGTGCAGCCATGTTTTCTCCCTCTCTCCATCTTACTCCATGCAAATATTCAAGAAACAAGGTCACCAGACAAATGATGAAACATTTACCAGTATGTAAGCTCTCTGTTGCTGCATCTATGCAGTATTACCACTGAGCAGGGCGAGTATTGTTGACTCTAGATAAAAGTATGAATGAAGTATGTTTAAGCCTGAGACAGGGCCACTGGTTCACTGTGCCCCTCAAACAACCTGTCGCCCTTGTATTAGCTTGTCTGGGTTGGGCTTTCAACTACATAGGTTGGGCCAGACTATATGGTTAGAGATGTTTGTCTTTTCTCTGACTTGGCCATGAGGTATTTTTGTTATGTTGGGTTAATCCAATTTGCTAAAATGTGTGTGTTTTTCTGTTTCAGTGGACAAAAAAAGATGTATATACTGTTCAAAGTGAAGTTATGTAATGACTGCATGAAGAATTTTTAATCATCTAACTATAAAGGCAGAAATCTCTATCTGTCTGTCTGTCTGTGGCATCAATATTTCTAGAACCTGGCACTGCATAAAGTTGATATTCGGCAGGTTTATTGCTCAGGACTCAAGGACGTGCAGTGTTGTGAAGTTGTTTGGATGAGCGGTTCTCGAGGTCAACGATATATGAATGTGTGTTTGCCGTTCTCTCGAATTGAGCTGTGCCGGTAAAAAGTAGTCCGCATGGCAGGATACACTCCAAGCATGGCATCATATGCTCCGGGCACTGCAAACCAAGCTAGCTCATGAGAACAAAATTATGGCAGGCTGTGGCACACACCATAAAGTCCGGCCTGGTCCAAACAGGCAAGTTGTCAACGGGCACTGCACGAGTAGAAATACAAAGTTGAATTTATAACAAAAACTGCTCTCTTCCTCAGTTCATTGCACTCAGGAGTTCTGCTGCTGCAGTCTGACTTGGTCACTTTAGCTACACATTATAATAACTGATGTAATGTGTGTTTATGACATTCAAGACCTCAGTATATTTCATATGAAGTAAGTTATCCATGTTCATACCTGTTCAGAATGTGCAGATATGAAATGTGTGTCTTTGTACTATTGATGTGTTTAATCATTTAAATGGGGATGATGGCACAAACGTTCACTTTGGGCGGGTTAAGTGTTCTTTACAGGAATTCTGCATCTTCTGTGTGTTTTTGTAATCTCAACACAATTGCAAGCATGGATGCAGTGATGGAAAGACAAAAGAGAGCTTGACAGACAAAAAAAAAAAAAAAATNAAAAAAAAAAAAAAAATCCTACCTCTTATCACATCTCACCACACCTGGCCAATCGCTGCATAAAGTGGGCATGGCTGTTGGATTGTCAAATTTGGATAGTTACAGATTTTTGTTGGATAAAATTTGAGGGGGTTTTCAACACCTATCCAGTAATTATTCTTGTAGCTACAGGCTACAAGAATAATTATGCCCCACAATATTATGCCCCACAGGTAGGATGTGAGTTAGAAGAGAAGGAGAAATTCTGGAGTGAGTTAGATGAAG